>QLTV01003290.1:1677421-1692079 GCA_003457575.1 Thermophis baileyi | reverse complement strand
TATATAAAAGAAAAAAATGACAGACATCACGATCTCCGGAACTTTTAAAAAATTATTTTTTCTAAGCTTTCGTCAGCCCCCTGCTGACATCGTCAGAGTGTAAAATCACCATTGAGGAAATGCTTGCTTTTATGTGTTGCTGATCAATTGCTGCCAAAGATCCATAAGCCAGAGGTACCCTTACACCCCATTGTCTCCCTCCACGGCACCTCCACGTTTGGCCTAGCCAAGTGGCTATATGGCTATGGCCAACTACAACACCTGGTTGAAGGTGCCACCACCATCGTGAGATCCTCCACAGACTTTTTACAACGGCTGGTGGGAGTGGTGGTTGGGGAGGATGAGATGATGGTGTCGTTTGATGTTGTGTCGCTGTTTACATCCATCCCCCAGGAGTTAGCGGTCCGGACTATCAAAGGACTATTATTGGAGACAGAACCAAGAAACCCCAAAACCCTCGGTATGGATGACCTCCTTCGCCTGTTGGAATTCTGTCTCAGGACTTATTTTACATTTGACAGCCAGAGATATGAACAAACAAAAGGCACGCCGATGGGATCACTGATATCGGGGGTGATTGCAGAGGCGGTCCTCCAGAGATTAGAGCAAGAGGCAATGAAAGCCTACAAACCCAAGTTCTGGGCACGCTATGTCGATGACACATTCACCATCATCAAACAACAAGATAAAACCAGGTTTATGGGAATCCTCAATTCCATATACCCGGATATCCAATTTACGATGGAGGAGGAGGCCAATAACAAGCTAGCCTTCCTGGATGTGCAAATCAGCCGCAACCCAGATGGGAACATCGACACAGAGGTATATCGGAAGACCACAAGCACGGATCGCATTTTGCACAATGACAGCAATCATCCTAATGCACATAAAGTCAGCTGCATATGGACACTGTTTAGTAGGATAGATACCCATTGCAGCACACTGACGGCCAAAGCGAAAGAACGTGCACATCTCTATCAAATCTGCACACTCAATGGCTATTCGACGGAGTTTATCTGACAATGTATCACACCTAGGGCCCGGCAGCCCATTGAGGGCACAAGCAAAACATCAACGTGGAGGGTGCTCCCATACATACGGGGGGGGGGGTATCCGAAACTGCTGCACACATTTTTGGATCACATGGGGTTAAAGTGGCGCACAAACCAGACCAAACATTGAGGAGAGTGATGCGCCCGAAAGAAGTACTACCGAAGGAGGAGACATCCTCAATAATCTACCATATTAACTGCAGCAACTGTGCAGGCCACTATGTAGGAGAAACAGCTAAATGACTACAAACTAGGGTGCATGAACACAAGCTGGCGGTCCGACACAAGGAACAGTGATCTTAGATCTGGGCGCACATGGAGGAGCATGGCCACGAGTTCAACTTCCAGGAGACTGAGGTTGTTGCCTACGATGAAACAAAAGGAGGACACCTCCTGAAAGAAGCCTGGTTCTCGAATAACAACTCTATTAATAGACACATTGACATACCATCGGCTTACCAGGCATTAAGGTACCAGGAAGGACTTAGTAGAGATCGATCGCTATTGAGGAATGGAGATCAGAAGCACCCCCCCCCCTTTTAGGCATAGAGATGGGCCCAGTGAAGACATGGCAGGCCTGGAGCAAGTGCAGGAGAGCCTGGCAGAGCAGCATCAGAATGGGGTGGATAAGGGGGGTGAGGAACTACGCAGACCTGTTACAAGATCATGGGCTAAGCAAATGAACTTGGAGGTAACGAGTGTACCTGGGAGGGAGAGGAGTAGCGATGAGGGGGAGGGGGAGAGAGCTGGGAAAAATACCTTCAAAGCAATACCTAATAGCTCAGCATCACCACCCTGGGGAGAGAAAGTCCAAGCAATACACAATAGGGAAGGAGGCAACAGAAACCACAACTCCGTCGGTCAGCATGACCAAGGCAAAAACAACAAAGTTAATTACAGGGGGGAGGCAAGGGTGTGGACCCATCACGCGCGCAACAATACACACACACACACACACACACACATATATGACATATACAGCTTACCTCCTGCAGGTGTGAAAACTGTTATATTAGACTTTGGGCCCACTCCAGCACTTGTTTCAGCAGCAACAAACACATCATATAATGTAAATGGTATCAGATTATTGAATGTAAATTTGAGATCTTTTGTGTTGTTATCCAAAATACGAACTGAAATAATCATTTAAAACAAAATACCAGACAGTTAAGCTCTTTGAAATTATTTTAAAAGAATTCTGTTCCTGATTATGTTAAAGAAAACTGAAACAAGCAGATATTATAAACTGATCAGGTATGTCAATTTCATGTTAATGAATATTTTTATGACACTTGGTAAAAAGGTAAAAGACAATTACAATACAGGTGTATCCTATTAGTTTAATCCAGGTTTTGGAAAATGCCTATACTTTCAGGTATTTAATACTCAATTAAATGTTACTACATACTTAATTATGTCAGTATACATATAATTATGCATATAATTTAATTGACAATACTATGTTGGCTTGCAGGTTAATTATTAGATTAAAGATCTGACCACGCACTGACTAGAGTAAGCAAGTTTAGGGTAAATCTGGGTTTTACCTGAAATTTTGGTATATTGGCAAAATGGATCAATACTATCCTTTCAGTTAACAGGGCATTGTTGCATATATTAAATCAAATAGATTAAAGACAGTAAATTTACAGTTTCTCTACCTTACTAAAAATGTTAGGTGAGCACATTGATTGATCAAAATAACAATGGGTAGCATATACTTATGACTCATCTGGTGATTATCATGGCCTGTAAGATTAACACAATAAGCCCTTCATGGCATGGGACCAGGCTGTTTGAGGGATCGCCTTTCCTCACCTTCCTCACCTTTTGATATTCCAAAAGGCCCATAAGACCTGGTTATGTGACTAGGCCTGAGGATCACATGGAACTAGAGATGTTAAATTTTTGAGGGAGACATTTTTGTTGCCTTAAACCAGGGGTGTCAAACTCAAGTCGTCATGGCGGCATCACGTGACATATAGGGACTTTTCCCCCCTTTGCTAAATCAGGCATGGGCGTGGCCAGTGCGTGACGCATCCAGCCCGCGGACCGGGAGTTTGACAGCCCTGCCTTAAGCTATGGGTTAAAAATGAGGAAGAGAGAGAAAGAAAAAGAAAGAAGAAAAGAAAGAAAGGAGGGAAGGAAGGAAGGAAGGAAGGAAGGAAGGAAGGAAGGAAGGAAGGAAGGAAGGAATGCACCAAGAGGAAGATGAAAATGCAGAAGATAATGGTTGGATGGAGTTAATGAAATCCTGAAAAAAGTCATAAGTTTAAAGAACAAATGATATGGTGGACATAAAAATGGTTAGCAAGGCTAGAAAGATATGAAGAGATAATGGTGTTGGTATAAAGTAAATTTAGGTATGTTTGCTTTTCTATCTTTGCTTATTATTTCTTAGTCTGAGTTCTGGATAATGTTAGTTATCCCGAAAGGAAATAGTATGATGGTATATAAATAAATGTTACAACTCTGTAGCTCTAATAGTTTTATGAATCAATTAATGACTAAACACAGTAGATTATGAAACATTTGAACACAATAATACAAAATCAAATTAACTGATTTACCAGTTTGCCCATATAATTCCACTTTGTAAGTAAACTTTCCAGTAACAATGTTTGGTGGCTCCCATGAAATTGAGAAAGATTTTCCTGTAACATTTCCCGTGACAAGATTCTGAGGAGGATCTTCTGGAACTAAATTAAAAACAAAACAAAACAACCTACACATATTGGAGTGTTTATTTCATAAAATCTGAATCGTGCCCTCCAAGTTTCTTTACACTACTGTAATTTTTAAAATTCATCCTGATAGTAAAACTACCAGCAAATCAATGCAGTGGCCAATCCACATCAAGAGATATAATACACGTGGAACTCAAATTAAAACGAGCATTCCTAATATGCCAACATATAAAATGGCAGATTTTTGTTTACCTAGTTAAGGACTTGATATAAAGAAAGCAATTTCTGAGGTTTTATGGGTATGAAAAAGAGACTGTTCATTTTTAGTTTTATTTTTTTGCAAAATACTTTACTGTGTCAGTAAGATGAAAAAGGCAATGGGCTGGATCAATCATTCTTCTTCCATCTGCCCAGGGTGCCCATTCTTGGATTCATTTCATTCTATCTGTCTTTTTTATTTTATTGTAATTTGTTTGTTGTGAGTTGCTTAGAGACGCTGGGAGTTGGACGGCATACAAATTAATAAATTACTATTTGTCTTGGAGAAAAAATTATCCATGTGGTCACTAAGAGTCAAAAATGACTTGATAGCACATCATGAATTTAAAAAAAAAATCAATTGATTATAATAAATATGTTTAATAATGAGGCAAGCTCCATACAATTTTATTTCATTCTAAATAAAAAGCTTGTGTAGATTTGTCCATAATTTGTATGCATGTCCATGTTTCATTGTTAATATTAACATTTGTTTCTCAAATACATGAACTTTAAGCCTTCAAGCCAAATTTTAGGCACTCTGTTGAAATAAGGCAGACAAAATTACACTATCTTCCTATTTTTAATGGCCAATATATGTTTAAGTATAAAATGTATTATTAGAAGCCTCAAAAAAATCTGAAAGCCAAACTTTAGACATCACTTTCTAAAAATAATCTTGGTTATGTATTTAAACTGCCTTGAATATTTCCTTCAACATTTAACTTTGTTAGTGATATCCCTAACCTATTGCTATTTCTACACAGCTGACAAAATGCTTCAGCTGCTCAAACTGTAATGAAGATTAGGTCAAACATGACATTATTCAAAGGCACTGGTGGTCATAAAAAGGACAACTATTTTGTATTCTACTAGCTGCCAAAATGAGAACAGCTGTTAATGGATAGTAATAAATCTTGTCCATGCAAAGTCTGATCTCTGCTTTCTAAAGATTATTTATCATTGTTTATAAATCTTGCCAAATATAAGGGCATCAACTATATTGTTATAAAAACAGTTATACTTGGAATGGAGAATTAAGTCCAGCAGTTCTATCAAGAAATACATCTTACCTAAGGATCATTATCAACTAATTTGCAAGTCCAGTGCTATCTTTAGTGAAGTAGCTGGATATAAACTTGGCGAGCACTCACATATTTAACATATAGTTGCTGTATTTTTATTTGTGATTGGGTTACTAAGCATTTTGACTTGAATAGATGGAAGGTAAAATTGGTTACTTCTTTATAAAAGTATCCTGAGTTGTCCCGTATTTATTAAGGATTTCATTATTTCTTTCTTCAATTATGGAAACTAAGCCAATATTAAGCTTAAACTAGAGCACGGGTGTCAAACTCAATTGTGTCATGTGACATCACGTGATGTATTGCAATGTTTTTTGCCTTTGTGGAGCCAGGGTGGGCTTGGCCTGCGCATGATGCATCCGGCCCGCGGGCCACCAGTTTGTCACCCCTGAACTAGAAGAAAATGTGTGCTTTAGTAGCATTGTAAAGCATATCTTTCCATCTGTTTTAAAGAAATTGATCTTTCTGAAAATATGGGCAATATGAACTTAAAAGACAGTGGAGATTAGGGAAATGTACCACAGTTCAATTCCTAATCAGATTGGATTTGAAATTGGATCTGAAATTATTATTATTATTATTATTATTATTATTATTATTATTATTATTATTATTATTATTATTATTATTATTATTATTATTATTATTATTATTATTATTTATTAAATTTGTATGCCGCCGAACTCCCAAGGGACTCTGGGCGGCTCACAACAATACCCCAGGCCTGCCGGAAAAGCCAGGTCTTCACAGCTTTCTGGAAGGCCAATAGGGTGGGGGTAGTCCGCATCTCAGGAGGTAACTGTTTCCAGAGGACTGGGGCAGCCACAGAGAAGGCCCTCCCCCGTGGACCCGCCAGCCGGCACTGTTTAGCTGACGGGACCTGGAGGAGCCCAACCCTGTGGGATCTTACCGGTCGCTGGGAGCTATGTGGCAGAAGGCGGTCTCGAAGATAACCTGGCCCTGAGCCATATAGGGCTTTAAAGGTAATAACCAACACCTTGAATTGTGCCCGGAGACCAATAGGCAGCCAGTGCAGCTCGCGGAGTATAGGTGTAATATGGGTGTACCTAGGTGCACCCATGACAGCTCGCGCAGCCGCATTCTGGACCAATTGTAGTCTCCAATTTGCATTAAAAAAAATGCAAATACCTACACTGAACCAACCACAATTAAGACAGAATACTCTTTTACACAGACTACTTTTTCTCATTACAAATTACCTTTCTCTCCATTGTCTGTCTGTTGAAATCAAAGTATAATAAGCAGCATGGAAAAATATTCTGCTATAACTCTCTTTAATTAATTAGTTTACTGTTTTGGACATTGATAATTTCAAATACTAATTTGTATTTCATATGTCCCCTTCCCCTGCATGTATGGGCTTGAGAAATTGTCTGTAAAGACTCAGAGGGAGATAAGAAATCTACTCATTGGTCTATAAGATAATGTATATCATGCAGATTTAAAAACTTCAATATAATTAAATTTATATTGCAAAAAAAGTTTTTTTTTATTTCAATGTGCTTCAGATGATTCACCACATGTGTCTTATATGATTCAGCGGTGGGTTGCTCCCGGTTCGGACCGGTTCTTAGACCCGGTAGCGGCGGGACACTCCGCCCACCCCCCCGGGATGCTTCTGATATGATTAAAAAAAATGCAAATACCTACACTGAACCAACCACAATTTTCATTCAGATTTCTCACTGACACCTTCTCCTTGCAGCATTTCTCCGTAGGACAGATCCTTTATTCTCTTAAGTCCCAGGGACCACAGAAGAATAAAACTTGATCCATTCCTTATATAAGGACAGAAAGCAACATACCCAAAAATGTATTTCTGGAAGATAAATTGTCCTACAATACATTCTGAAAGATATTTATTCAAGCTTTGCCAATTGCAAATGCTGTCCATATTGATTTCCCTTCTTAACTTTGTTACCTGAAGAATATATACCTGATTCTGGTGTCCTGACAATTGCACTGTCAATATAACCTGCTTCAGTGGTTACAGCTGAAACTTCAAAAAGGTAAGTTGTATATGGCCTAAGATTAGTCACGACAAAACTGACAGGTTCATTCCAGACTGAACTCATTGCCTTGGGAGCAACTGTACTTGAGGTAAACGTAGTGGTTTTACTAGATGTAGTTGAAGGAGTGGTAGTACTCCATAAAAATGATTCACTGTTATCCTGTAAAGACAAACATTGAAATAAAAACAATTATTTTTGTGGATGTTTTTATTGTTTTGATATTTTAATTGTTTTAAAATTTTAGAATTGTAAGCATTTGTAAATTGCTTTTCAGATTATTTTATTCCAGTGAAACATAGGAGTAAAAACTGTTTTCATGTTTTTAGTATGCCAACGTTAAAAAGAGTTTTCAATGTACTCTATACATATTGTAAAGAAGAGAAAAAAATGCACTAGACACTGATGCAGATGGATAAAAATACAAAAACTGTAGGATAAACTTAACTTGATAATGCCAAACAATTGGTCAATGCACATAATTTCTTATTTGATTATTTCAAAAAATATGTTGTTATATAAATGTCTGTCAAATTATGCAGCTCACATTGTGAAGTACTTCACCTATATATTAATTTACTATTTGGAATTGCACATGCTTATGAGAACCAAAATATGTCAGTATGTTGAATACATCATTATTATTATCATTTAGGGACTAAGTTTTTCTGTAGAATGCTTTAAAGTTAAACAGAACAGGACATATGCATCTTCAAGAGTGGTATTCATATGTGACAAATTAAAATGCCTTTGTTTTCATAACTGTTGAAATAGAGAAACTGACCTTTTGGATTTGACCACCTAAATTTGATGAGCATAAGATTTTGCTATTGGTGTATAAAAGTTCAAGGAGGAACTTTGAAATTGTATGTTTTTGCTACAAGGAAAATTCAAATTTAAAAAAATGCTGCATTCCAGATCATCTGGAATCTGGATCAGACTTTATAGCTGGATACTATAATTTCACTTACTCTTGCAAATCAATCAATATTAATTGATGACTAAGATGACAATATTTTCATCTTTGGTTTACAAGAAAACAATCAAAATTCAAACATAAAAAGGATAAAGGACCTAAAAGCAAAACAAGAAAGAAAATCCACAAACCAAAAACCTAAAAGAAGAATTTAAAAAGAAAACAATTCAAATAAAAAACATTAAATCTAAAATACCAAAGAAATAAAATGTTTGCCTGTGATTAAAAGGACAATAAAGTAAGTTCTTATATTCTTCCATTCATGCTTTAGAGAATGTTTTGCTCTTAGGATCTCTCACACTTTGCCCTTATGCAACTATCATTCTGATTTTTTTACTGTGAATTTTGAACTGAAATATGGACAGTCCTGAAGAATCAACTTTTATTTTTATCTATAACCAGCATGTTTTACATACTCACATTGCATTCTGGTAACCTGCCAGACAAAAGGTCTTCCACTTTAACAGAGACATCCTTCACTACTATTCCACTTCTTGCGTGCTTTACACTAATTTTGAAACTAGTTATTTTCCCATTTGGCTGTTGTGGCAAGAACCAAATCAGATTTACAGCTGAGTGGTTGAAAGCTTCAACTGTGAGATTTACCACTTTACCAGGTGCTTGGAAAGGAGAAGCAAAATAAAAAAGAAAGAAAGAAAGAAAGAATGTATTTGACTTATTTTAAATAGACTCTATTAAAAACAGTATTCTGTTACTACTGCTGCATTACAGGAAGACAGCATAGAGCATAGTCCCTGGACAGAACAAGATTTTCAAGTTCTGTGAAAATTTTATCTACAACAAATTATGTAATATATAATTATTATATATTTTAGAATTAGAATTGAAAAGACATCGAAGGAAATCATTGACTATATATAACTATTTGAATGTAAACAATGGTATACATTTGGATATATTTGTTTACATATGAATAAAATATTTGTGGGGAGGGGTTAATCAGCTGTTAAATTGTCAAAATTTTATGCAATTTCTTCAGGAATATTTGTTGAAAGTTTGTCATTTCAGTGAATCTGTCATACTGAATGTCAACAAATAACAAAATCTAAGTTTACAGAATAAGCTTAAATCTGAAGATAAATTTAGCATTGTATTATTAAATTGTATAAAGTTTTCAACAGTGTATAAATGAAAAGGATTGACCTTTAAGTGTATTTGACTGAATTTATGTAACACAAGTTTCTATCCACATATTGTATATGTAATAAACTTAACATTTAATTTAAAAACAAAAATAATGTTCTCATAATAACATGTGATTCAGCACAATTTGGCTCTTCAGATCCAAGCATATTATGTAGCCTGACAAGATTATTTATTTTTATTTTTTATTTATTTATTTAGTTTGTCAAACATGTACAAGATAACAGGTATAAGTATAAACATGGACATGAACACAGGAAATGAGTACAAATAAATGGGGACAGTAGGACAGGGACGGTAGGCATGCTGGTGCGCTTATGCACGCCCCCTTTACGGACCTCTTAGGAATGGGGTGAGGTCCACGGTAGACAGTTTATTAAGATTTATTAAGATTATTAAGAGTTGTTATAAACCAAGTTACCACTTTCTGCAGTTTGAAAGAGAAATGGCTCACTAAATATTCCAATGCCAGCACTATTTTCAGCAGCAACCTGTAAGAGGACAAAATTAGTGAGAACTAAGATTGCATTTTAAGTGAAACAAACAATATTCATGCAAACTACCAAATTCATGTATGCTTCTGTGAGGAAAAACTACCCAATAAAAACAGAAGATGGAAGTCATTTGAATGTTCTCCACATGTTCTTTACTAAGTGATATGCATGGTATGAATGATTCCTTTTTTTCTCAATGAAATTAAAATGTGTGTGATAAAGGTACCACTGGATACATACCGGTACATTGCCATTATGGGAATTGCTCAATTTGAGATATTGCTTGAACAGTTATGACATATTCAACAGTTATGACGTATTCAACAAATACACTTAAATATAACTGATTTAGTACATTTTATACATAGAGATGTTTCATGCAGAATTGCAATATGAATATACTGAAATATCACCCGAACTATCCTGAAATTGTCCTGATAATGAGATTCTTCTCAAACTAAACTTTATCTTTGTCTTGAACAACTTATCGGACTTTTGCGAGTTGGCATCTTGCGCCTGGAACTTTCAGGAAAGCTATTACTCTTGTCTTTTTAAACTTTTGCATTATATAAAAAATGAACATGTGTGATTTTCCTCAGAAGTATAAGAAATATATTATTCTTATCAAATAAAATGCACTGGGACAAAAACAGGGAAGGGAAGGGACAGTTTATTAAAATGCATAAGAACACTATCAATTCTGGAAATTAACATACTTTCTCACTGTATTAAATGATTAAATGCAAAGCCTTCCACTAGAGAACACTACTGAAGTGAAACTGAGGTGAAATTACGTGCCTGCAGTTAGATTTACATTAATTATAATTTGAATATGTGGCATATATACAGTATATTTTAAAAAACGCTTTGATGCTTACAAATTTCAAAAAGTAAAATACTTCATTTTAAATTATATTTTATAAATAGTAAAATATAAATTTACCTGAATTTCATAAGTTGTTCCAGGGTTAAGGTTGGTTAGTAGAACTTCCAAACTATCTGGTTTTGTTGTAACTTGGGTGTAAATATTTTGCATCCACGGACAAACCTCTTTATATTTAACTATGTAGGATATAATTCTCCCGTTTGGGAAATGTGGTGTATTCCACGAAAGGAGAATTCCTGCAGATCCAACTTTTTCCCCAGCAAGGAAAACAGGAGGTCCTGGATCTGTATAAATTACACATTTTTACATTAAACCTAGATATTCTTTAGCTACTGGAGAAAAAGGACAGAGTTTGCCAGTTTTTAAGCATCAAAGAGCAGCAAATATGAAGTTGGCTTTTTTAACTTCATGAAAGATAATAAATTGCCTTTTGGAACATCAAGTACATTCTTTCTCTAAGAATTTTAATGGAATGCTGTAATATTCACAGACAAACAGTTTCTGATGCCAGTTTACTTTTTTAAGCTCATTATTAAAGCATCTGTATGCATTAGGGTTCTCTACCTAAAATTGTATGGAAGAGTTTGCCAAGACATTTTTGAATACTCATATTTTGGCAAGTGTGTTTTAAATCATGATATTTTTCAAAGGGTAATTTTCTCTTCAACTATGCAACTCTGGAATTCTTTAAAATAAATCTTTTTCCAATTACTTTAGAGCAAGCACTGTGAACAATTTCAGTTTGCAAAACAGAAAATTAGATACATATTTTTGAGACATTTTGATAAAACACTCAAATGCAATTTTGCCATAAACTCACTAGTTACATTAGTTGTCACTGCTCTGCTGACAGGTAAACTATACACTGAAGAGGAAACCGAAGAAACAGTCACATTATATATTGTCCCAGGAGTGGTATTCAAAATTTCAGCCTAGAATGTGAAATTAAGATTTAGAACTGCATCTCTCAATTTAAACAAAAACAAATAAAGCATTGAATAAATCAATAATACATTCACATCACTAGTATTCATAACATTAAAAAAAAACATACATTATTCTTAGGTATAAGTTGTCTATTCAAAAATGTTTTAAAAGCAGTAGGATCCTTCAGTTAATAGTTCGTTTCAATGGCCCTGTTTATTTGTAGGATTCTGCAGTTTTAAGTAACAAAACTAATTAGACTGTTCATATCAACTGAGATATCCTGAGATGACCTAAGGAAATATACTATCATTGTCATTGAAATATAATCTACATCAATCAACACTCAATATTCATATGAAATACCTGTGCCTTTGTAGTTCCAATAAAAAACAGAAGCAAGAAAACATGAAAAATCATGGTTTGTATTTATGTATGCATTTATATATATATCCAAATACTGCAATCAAACGGTGCTCTTAAAACTTTGTGATGGCTTATGAGAGAAATGTTGCCTGCATTAATGATTTAAGTCTAGATCTCCCTGGCAAGTACACAATTAATGAACTTGTATTACTCAATAGCTCAGCCCTGCCTTTGTTAAAATATTCATGAACACTTAAATGACTAGCTAGAGGTCTGAGGTAGACTTTGTAAAAGTATCATCACTGTTGTTAAGGCAACAAAGAATAGATGTTGAAATCTGCTCTCATAAACTTGGTACATGTACTTTCGCATTCCCAACCCAGCTTAAAAGCCACAAGATAGAATGTCATGCTATGCCAATTGTGCTGTTTGCGCAGCTTATAAACAAATTTGAACTACAGTACTATAAACAAAAGCCCTCACATACCTGATACTCTCCACTTCCCATATCTTGGAGAAAAACAAAACCATGAGGAGGTGCAAGCTGCACATGAAACTGTTCTACATATCCATTCGGCAGCCTCCAGTGCAAAGAAAAGGAATGTGAGGACACATTGAAAACTGTCAGTTTCTGTGGCTTTTCAGGCTCTTAAAAGAAAAAATATTTACACATTGATCTTTCCATTAAGAAAGATTATTACCAAAACATTAAGTTCTAAATAAATTAGCTCCAGTACATAGATATTTGCATGCATCAACTATCTGTGCATAAGCTATATACCCATGATGGTGAGCCTATGGCACGCGTGCCACAGGTGGCACGTGGAGCCATATCTGCCGGCACACGAGTCGTTGCCCTAGCTCAGCTCCAGCACGCATGTGCGCGCTGGCCAGCTGATTTTCGGTTCACACGGAGGCTCTGGGAGGGTGTTTTCGGCCTCTGGAGGGCCTCCAGGGGACGGGGGAGGCCGTTTTCGCCCTCCCCAGGCTCCAAGAAAGCCTCTGGAGCCTTGGGAGGGTGAAAAATGGGCCTACTGGGCCCACCGGAAGTCAGGAAATGGGGGAGCGGGGGGTTATGCGTGCATGCACGTGCAGCGGGGCAGCATGTGGGGGGTCGCGCGTGCATGCGCAGGGGGGTGGGGCGCATGGGGGCACTGCATTATGGGTGTGGGCATGGGCATGAGCATACACACGATAGCGCGTGTGCGTGCGCTTTCGGCACCCGAGGAAAAAAAGGTTCGCCATCACTGCTATATACTATTAAGATGTTTAAATCCCAACTTTTTTTTTCTATTTGCCTTTAAGTTAGTCTTGACTCTAGGCAATTGTTTGGACAAATCCCTGAAGTTACAGGGAAGTGGTCATCAAGAAGAAGTCACCCAGCTGGCATTGTGCCCAAGGTGGGACTAGAGCAGTGATGGCAAATCTTTTGGATTCAGTGTATCAAAAATTCAGAAAATGCCTAACCTGACTCTCCTGGCATATTATCTCTCCCTGCACTTTGCAGGGGCTGCAGGAAATGCATAAGAACATGAATGCTCTTGTATGATCCACCCACAGACCTTCTGAAAGTTGCATAAGAGAGAAATACTCTTGCATGGCCTGTGGCACCTCTGAAAATCATGCAAGAACAGGTTCCATTCTTTTGTGATTTTCAGAGGCTCTAGAGCAGAGGTGTCAAACTCACGGCCCGAAGGCTGCATGCGTCATGTGCTGGCCATGCCCACCCCCGGTTTAGCGAAGGGGGAAAAAGTCGCGATACGTCACGTGATGACGTGACAATGCGAGTTTGACACCCCTGCTCTGGAGGCAGAGTAAGAGCACGGCCTTCTCATGTGACTTTCAGAGGCTCCAGGGGCTGTATAAGAGCACACCACATTCGCATGCAACCTCTGCAGCCTCAGAAAATTGAGCAAAAACAGGGCTACTGGCATGCAATCAAAAATGACATCGCAGGTCAATTTGTGACACACGTATCATACGTTTCCCATAACCAGATTAGAACTCTAGTCTGATGCTTAACCACTATGCCAAACCAATTCTCTTAAATTCCCATTATCTGTTCATAAATGGAATATATTAAGTAAATATTATAAATAATTTAATCCCTATTTTTATTATCAAAACTTATCATTTTGCATGAGAATAACTGTTACAGTAGAAAATATTCACAGTACTCATTCTTAAATCAAGATTAGAACCTGGTCAATGGAAAACAAATCATGGATGATTTTGAACTTGAGTTATCTCTTCTTGTACTTGTGTAATCTTATTCCTAAAATGTGCTTCAGTTTTAGTTCCTCTATTTACAATTTTGCAACTTTCCACAGAAGTATTATGAGCCGCGGTGATGCAGTAGTTAGAGTGTAGTACTGCAGGCTACTTCCGCCTAGCTCAGCTCCAGCACGCATGTGCGCGCTGGCCAGCTGATTTTCGGTTCACACGGAGGCTCTGGGAGGGTGTTTTCGGCCTCTGGAGGGCCTCCAGGGGACGGGGGAGGCCGTTTTCGCCCTCCCCAGGCTCCAAGAAAGCCTCTGGAGCCTTGGGAGGGTGAAAAATGGGCCTACTGGGCCCACCGGAAGTCAGGAAATGGGGGATATCCAGCCTCCGGAAGGCCTCCAGGGGGCAGGGGAGGCCATTTTCGCCTTCTGGAGGCTACAGGAAAGCCTCTGGAGCCTGGGGAGGGCAAAAAACGGGCGTACCGGGCCCACCGGAAGTCGGGAAAGGGGCCGTTTC
>QLTV01003290.1:1651592-1676769 GCA_003457575.1 Thermophis baileyi | reverse complement strand
AACTCCATTATCACCAGTTCCACCATAAGATTATCCAATTTATACTATTCAATCCTCACTAGCTTTTTTTTTTTTTTGTAGACTAAGAGTTCATCTGAGAAAAGAGGTCTGAGACAGCTGTGATCTCTTCTGGGCTACTTTCTTACTCATGAGGATAGTCCAAATTGAGACTTTTCCCTTAAGTTATATTGCGACTATCAAGATTGTAATTGGCCATCTCATGATTATTCAACTTCCAAAGGGTCCATTTCTCTTAGTTCAGTTGCCTCCCTGCCCACCAGGTCCTCTTTCATAATCCCCATTTCAACATCTTTGAAATAGCCTAATAGCAATAGCACTTAGATTTTCTAACCACTGTGGCTAAGATAGAAGCAGGTGTGTTCAATTTCCTTCCATATTCTTGGTCAAAGGCATGACTGCTGCCCAATCATGCCTTTGACCAACCACTTGATACCTTTCCCAAGTATCTCTCTATTAGTCACAGGAATCTTCTCAAAGAATTTTTATTCAGACAGATCCTGTATTTGAGATACAACGAGCATGCTTTTGGCTCAAGATTGCCATCTTATCCTTAGTGAAGGCTGCATCTACTAAGTCAGCTTCAGATTCTTTCTATTGCCATCAATCCATGGGATCTGCTCCATTAATCTCTAAGCAGAACTTTTGCTAATCACCTGATCTAGATCCATTAGAATGTCTGTTCCTACAACAAATTATCTTGCTGTCTTTGCAGAGGATAAAATACTAAGTTTAAGATGATACTGTTCCCATTCTCCAAATTCTAGTGCTTTCAGTCTTGCTGAAGACCCTAAAATTTCCTAGGCAAAACCACCTCTTGTATTGCTGATTTTGCAGTACAAAATTTGATTAATAGAATAGAGGGGTGCGTTTTCTTATAGCACTAAATTCAAATATTATATTGGATACATTTTATTCAAGCTCTTGCCATCATTAATATTTTGCATGCGTGGATAAGGAAGGCTGAAAATCGCATAGTTTCAGATGCAAGTTACACACTTAAACACATGTTTTTCCCCCTCTTATATTTTCAATCATTTGCATCAACTTTTTGTGTGAGGCAAAACCCCTTTGCTCTATCATTTGCTGGAGATCAAGAGGCAAATTGTCTAATGGAAGCAGGACATCTTGCCAAGCAGCAATTAAATACAATTTGTGATGCCACTGATTCAGCAGTCAAAGGTAGGTGTCTTCTGTCACACTGCATCACTCTGATTGGCTCCGCTCCAGTAATGGTGATATGTTTCATCTCCCCTGCATGGACTTAAAATAGCTCCTCCTCTCACTTCTACTCAGTGTACTGCTTTGTCACATGCCAACAAGTCAATTCTGATGATGGTATGCACAAATGTGGCCTAGACCCAGCTGCTGTGGGCCTAGAGGTAGAACTTTGCCTCACAATCAGGTTGTGAGTTCGATCCTAGGTAGAGGTGCCGCTGGGCTTCAATTTGAAAAAAAATAAAAATAAAACAAATAAAGCCAAAAAAAGATGGCGACCGAATGCAGTGCTGGAAGTCACCTTCTGAGCATGCTCAGAAAAAAAATAAAAATAAAATTCGAAAATTTTTTTTAAAAAAAGATGGCGGCCCCCACGGACCGGCAACCACCGATCCGGTTCGGATGACGTCACTAGCGGGTCGCTACCGGTTCAGGCGAACCGGTCCGAACTGGTAGGAACCCACCCCTGGCTATTTCATGCAAGAAGGTGCAGCATTACATAATTATTTGCCAAACAATCTTTTTAAGCATTTGCACCATTTCCAAGATAGTTGTCTATTTTCTTAATCCATCAAATGAGAAACCAATTTATACTTTTTCACAAAACCTTAGTGTAAGATGTTTTGAAACTGATTCTGGTAACATATTTGTCAACAATTCACAACGTAGAAATTCACAAACCTGTCACAAATTCTGTAAAGGAAACTGCACTTTCAACACTGCCTTTTACTCTCTGCAAAGTGAAGTTATAAATGCTACCAGGATTCAGATTTGTAATGATGTGGTGAGTCTCAGGACCTAAAATAGTATATTCCTTTGTGAATGTCTTGTTTGATACAGATGCTTTGTAATGGCTGAAGTCAGTCTCACTTGGATTCCATGTTAATTTAGCAGAGGTTGTATTTCTCAGTGTTAAGGTTAGACCACATATCTTCATTGGTTCTGAACAAAATTTGAAAAAGAGAGGCAATATGTGTGGAAAAGCAACCAAATATTGAATAAATACATTTCTCTTGAGTAAAACATATAGAAACTTTCTTACAACACTTTAACGTTGCTACGAGAATGAAATTAACTCTTTCAAATGCAATCTGATAATAGTTAATTATTGACAGATGATCATTCCAATGCAATGAATGTAGAAGGCTGATATAATTCCTCTTTCTCGGCCGTTTTTTAAAAATCTCATTGGACAAAATAATTGGTCACTATTTGGAGGCAATCTTAATTTCTTATCTGCAATTAAGATTTTGCAATTTAGTAAAATGTAGTTTTTGCACTTCAGGTACTGTCTGGTGTGTGTGTGTGTGTGTGTGTGTGTGTGTGTGTGTGTGTGTGTGTACAGAAAAAAAATCTTAAATTACTTTTGGTTTAGTATGTGTGATCTTGGTTTAGTATGTATGATCAAAATTATGTATTTTATGTTTGTATTATTTCTGGATGTTGTCTGGTTATATTAGCCAGTACAGACGAAGGCACACTACGTTGACCTCTGGAATTATGCCATCCCTCAAGGCATTTGATGCAGCAAGTCCAACCATGTTATGTGCAGTCCTAAGAAGATACTTTGCAGTCCCCACAAGTCCAACATAACAAAATGCCTAAAATTCCGTCCCTTCTGCTTGCTTTGGATAGTCTCACTCAACTGAATGGTCATTGCTATTTAGCAGACTAAACACCATTTCCAGGGTTATAAAACATGTCCTTCACACAAAGATATCTGCTTTAAATATTCAGGCTCCCGTGAAATCTACTAGCTTCTCAACACCAACTCTCAGCCTTTTTATCCATTTGGGGAGGGAGGCACATAATCAAAGTTTCTTGAGAAACTTTGGTTTGGGATTGCAGTTTCTAACATGGTAAGTGGAATTTGTACATACATATATATATATATAGTGGGCTTAATCATAATTTGTTCAACTCTGTAAAATAATATGGCTCAGGAATGTAGCCCTTTTTAGCTAAACTATTATAATTCTGGTAAAATTATAAATAAAGTAAATTCTAGTAAAATCATTTTATTTCTGTTTTGGAGTGACTACCGGTAGTGGTATGTATTTTATGCTGGTCTATGATTGAAGTATTATATATGAAATACATACATATATATCTATAAAATTATGTCTCTGTGCCAGTGGTGGGTTGCTACCGGTTCGCGTGAACCAGTAGCAGCAGCAGCGGGAGGCTCCGCCCACCCGCCCGGACATCATCACAGACAACCTGCGCATGCGCAGAAGGTTCTACGCATGCGCAGAAGCGCCGCACGCAAGTGAAGCAAGCGTGCACACGCATGCGTTCACAGTTCCGAACCAGTAGCGAAGATAAGTGAAACCCACTACTGCTCTGTGCGTATATATTTATAACTATATGTGTATGTGTGTATGTGTGTGCGTGTATGTGTGTGTGTGTATTGTATATGTATATATGCGTGTGTGTGTGTGTAATTTCAGTAATAGACCAGCATAAAACTAATAACATAAAAGTTAATGTAAAAAAGAAATAATTTGTTAATATAAAATTAAAATAATGTATCAGACAATTACTTGTAGTAATTTTTATCTCCGCAGGGATGCTGGCAGCTTTTCCTCTTATTGTCTTTACTTGAAAAATGTATTCAACTCCAGGCATGAGGTTTTTCACTACAGCCCTGTTATCAGATATTATTGTTGTTTGAAGAGTTTTGTTGCCGGTTATCAAGCAATAAGAAAGCTAGGAAAAAGAACATACTTTCACATCATATTCTAGTAATATTTAAATACAATTTTAAAGTCATCAAGGTAGCACAGTATAGAGAATGCACTGTAGATTAGAACCAAAAAATTGAATGGATGTAAGCTAGTATTCATATAAAAGTTCAGCAATTACTACAAAGAATAAATTCTATAGCAATTTTCTTGCCAAACAAGAGATATTAGAAAATATGTCTATACTGGCATTACTAAATCCATTAAGCAGTGGGCAATTACTATGAAACAATGATTCTGCAATCTTGCCTTTGCTTTATATGCTGGCCTCGCTACTTTGCAACTGATGATCTACTTTTCCCATTATATATCCCAGTAAAATATGCAATCTTTTTGTTTTTTATTTTAAAAATTTACACAGATAAATCATTCAGATAAATCCACTTTCCTATGGTTTTCTAATCTCAAGATGTTAAAAGTAACCGAAGCCTAAGTATATATGCATTGTGCTTGCTTATTTTTTTAAAAAATCAAAGGATGATATGCACAGCAACAGGCAGCAATCTATTTTATACCTGTGCAGTAGGAATCAATGATACATTTCTTATCATAAGTTTATCCCATCCCTGTCTTTTCTGGCAGCATAGAGAGCTGTGGTGGCACAGTGGTTAGAATGCAGAACTGCCGGCAAACTCTGCACTGCCAGAAGTTCGATCCTCTCCTGCTCAAGGTTGACTCAGTCTTCCATCCTTCCAAGGTTGGTAAAATGAGGACCCAGATTGTTGGGGACAATATGCTGACTCTGTAAACCACTTAATAAAGCACTATGAAGTGGTATATAATTCTAAGTGCTATTGCTATTTTAGGAGCCTAGACTTCTCTTCCTGCCAGATGTATTATGGAAACAAGTCGGCTCTGTTTTATTTTATTTATTTATTTGTTACATTTATTTGCTGCCTATTTCGCTGTGGGGCTACTCTAGGCAGCTTATAACTATGCTGCTAGATCAGGCATGTCAAACACGCGGCCCGCAGGCTGGATCTGGCCCACGCAGGCCACGCCCACCCAGCCCCACAAGGGCAAAAAAATCGGGTTTGACACCCCTTTGCTAGATTGTACATTGAGGCAATGAAACTGTAGGGTTGGTTATACAATAGCATGTTTATTAACCTGAATTTAAGGTTTAGTGCCTTGTATAAAAGCTAAGAGTATCAAACATCAAAATGTCAGAATTATTTTCTCTATTTCAGTGTTTCATGAGTGTTTCCATATAAACTATACAAACATTCACTATACCTATCTTTCAGTTTATGTACAGCTTATAGTGTGGGAAAATAACAGTCTGTAATAATGAATCCCCTGTGGCTCATAGTTTCTTTTCTTTTTAAAATTAACTTTTGTTCTGGTGTTCATTTTTTCATCTTTAGTCAATTTTTGTTGTTGTTTTGTTCTCTTGTTTCACTTTTATAAAAGTACCAAGAATTATATTTGGAATATTTGAAATTTTAAGGCCTATACAAGAATTGCTTTTAGTTATGCAAATTATCTGCTCCCTAAATGCACTTTGCAAGTGTATTCTATCTGGGTTAGCACAACCTCATTAATTATAAAACATGAAATTGCTTTGGAATCAGTTATTTCCTGAATCACCTATTCACTCTGTATTATGAGTGGAGTCTGAGCTTGTTTATTTCCATCCAGAATTTGACACTGATGAAACACCTGATCATAACTTTATCCATGTTTTCAACCATGTCTTCCACTGGATCCGAGTGAAGCTCCATAATGGAGTATTATCTGTATGTTTCCAACACCCCACCCCAAAACAATGGAATAACTTTTCCATTTGCTTCATGAAGATATTAAACAAGATACCTGTAGTAGAAATCTAGGAACACTTGACTGATGCATAACCAATGCATCCAAGGGTCTAAAATATTGTCCCTGCAACCACCAACTGGACTACTTGGTGGCATAGCAATGAATAACTTTTTATCCATTAAAGTTTTCTCACAAGGCATCCATGAGAACAACCAATGCAATTTCTGTCCTATGTCTAGGTCTGAATCCAGTTTCCACAGATTTAGTTGAATGTCCTATGGAGCTTTAGTAATTGTCATTCACCACTTTTTCAATACCCTTCCTCAAAACAAAATTAGAAAAAGGACAGTAGGAATGGCCTCTTAAGTGGACAGACCAACTTTAGAACCTTTCCTTTTAAGGAGGCATTGATTACTGAGATGAACTCCTCATTCCATCACTTATCTTAACTAGACAGGTAAAAAGAGGAAAAGTCCGTACGTGGCAGAACTAATTTCACAAAGAACATGTTATATGAGACAGAGGACTGTAAAGTATACTCCAGAAATTGTCTCAGAAACAAAGATTGACCAAAATGGGGAGGGAAAAACCCAACTAAAATCATTGCTACAGAAATCTATGTTGTTGTGGTATAAGAATCTGTTATAAATACAATTTAGTATTCATGTTATTTAGATTTGGTTAGCATTACCTAAATCCAAAACTATTAAAAACAAATGAATGAACTAGATGAGCCAAAAATAGGATATTAAAACACTGATATTATCTTTACACAATCAATGTCTGAGCTTGTAATGAAAATTGGATGAGTGGAAATTATTAATTTTAAATGATTGGCTACATGATCCTATTTGTACACCTGAACTTTGCTAAGCAACCACTATTTCAAAGCTTTGTTCATTAATATTTTACATTTAATCTAATTTATTCAGAAGAAGCACTCTGTTGCATGGTTTCTTGCTCTGCTGTATGTCATGCAATAATATGACATCACTGGGATTAATATTAAATGGTGGTTTCTTTCAATAAAGTATTAAAACATCCTTTCAGAGTACCATTTAAAAACATTACATTGGCAAAAATACATACATATGCAGATACATTACAAATATTTGTTTCTGAATTATTCTAAGATGAACAACAAAATAAATTTGTAATGGGTATTTTTCAGGTTTAGCTAAGTCAAATGAACAAAACAATTAGAAATCCTACAATTCTTTTAAATATAGTTGTATGGTTTTATAAATAAAGTCACTAAAGCTATAATTTGAAGAAATGTTTTTTTTAAATAAAGGCTTTTTAAAATTTTCTCCATTCACAATTTTTCCCATGTCCCCACTTAGAACAACTGTCTATATCAGAGGTCTTCAAACTTGGCAACTTTAAGACTTGTGGACTTCAACTCCCAGAATTCTCCAGCTGGCTGGAGAATTCTGGGAGTTGAAGTCCACAAGTCTTAAAGTTGCCAAGTTTGGGGATCCCTGGTCTATATTCTATTTTGCTGAACTGTGTAATACATGGGGTTGCTTTCAGCATATACTACTGAAAAAGCAAACATCTGTCATTATAAATCAGTCATAATTTTTTTCATTCTATTTTTCTTACCTCAAAATTATCAAAACCTCCATTAGGCAGTTCCCAAAACAAGTAAACTGTATTCTCTTCTATTCCCAAGGCATGTAAAGCTAAAGGTGGATCTGGGTCTGAAATAAAATTAAATAGGCAAATAACCATCAACGAAGTAAAAATAGTCCAAATGAGATTGCTATCCATGAAAACAGTAACTATACCATATATCTCAAAAATATCTTTGAAATTAGCAACAGAGTACTATAACCCCTAGGCATCATGATAACAAAACTATCCAAAGAATCCTAAATAAACCGAAGACACAGGAGTCATTTATACAGAGGTGGGTTCCTGCTGGTTCGGACCAGCTCTATAGAACCGGTATCGGGAATTTCCCCCTGCTTGGCGAACCGGCAGCAATAGCCAGCTGGACACGCCCCCAAACTGGCTCTCTCGGCGGCGCCATAAGTGGCACCATCTTGTTTTTTGCTTCTGCGCACACGCAGAAGCTGTTTTTTGCTTCTGCGCATGCGCAGAAGCTTGGTTTTTAGAACTGTGCATGCGCGCACACACGTGGTGCACCCGTGCAGCACGCAAGGTACATGCACCCCCGCGGCACGTGAGGAAGCAAACCAGCAGCGAAGTAAGTTAGAACCCACCCTTGCATTTATAGTGTGTATTACAAGAACTTAAAAAAACAACAGTATGTGAAGCAACCAGAGAGAGAATATTAAGAGGACACATCCATGAACATCAGCTGGCAGAAGGCATGATGAAAACCCCTTAATTTCACAACAAACTGATAAGTTCAGTCGCACGTTCAGTTGGAAAACTGGAGACATCTTAGATCAAGATATAATTCAATTTCATCACACATCTGTTAATCAAGAAGGAACCAGTACCAGACAAAAAAGAACAATCAAGGAAGAAACAATACACTCAAAATGCAATACAATAAAACAAAACAACCCCCCAATCAAGGCTAGTAAGAAAAGCTACCACATATAAACAGCTAGCAAACTCCACTCCTCCATGCACTGATGATCTTACCTAGCTTGGTAGTTAAACATCTGCCAGAAAAGAAACAATATCAGAGAACATCAAAAAGGCAACAATACAAAATGTTGTCTTTTCAATCCTGAATATCAAACATGAAGAGCACTGGAATTCCGTTTGGGGATACAGTGTACTAAGAAATACCAGATCGGCTCAAGTTTTTTAAAGCAACAATATAAGATCAAAACATTATTAAATATGTTGATGGCCCATAATCAATTGTTCAAGCAGTGCAAATTAATGGAATGGAATGGAAAGCTAAATGCCTCTTCATCTATACAGTAATTGCTTTCCAGTCACTACCTCTGCTCTGAAATAAGAATAACTTTTGTTGTGGTTAAATAGATATCTTGATTAGAATCACTGCATTACTTTTGATAAAACAATGAGTGGAACAAAATAAAATAGTTTGTGACTAGATTATTTGTATAATCAAGGAGTATCTGGGGTTGAGATTCATACTCTATATGGATTTTACAATGTGACTATGCACTCAGGTAGCTCTGTAAAACATAGTTTAAGATTTGTATTTATAAGGCATATAATTAACTAACCAGTTGTAACTCTCAGAAAAGTAGGAAAACTGTTCTTCAACCTGTTAGTAGTCACAATTTGAACAAAGTATTCTGTTCCTGAGGAAAGGCCATCAAATCTGAACTTTCTACAATTAAGGAAAATAACATTATTATTAATATCAGGATGAAGCATTTTAAAGTTGGATGACATCAAACATGGACAAATTAAAAATATGATAGACTGCTGAAATAATTAATGGGACACAACCTGAACTGCACAGTTTGAGTCAAAAAAACAAGAAAGCTAATGACTATTCACTATGCATTAAATCTCTGTAGTGATATTGATAGATTATTCCTGCCTTGCAGAAATGTAGCCAGAGGTTTACTGTAAATCAAACAAACTATTGAAGAAGAGGAGCATATATTATATTACATAAAAGACAGCCAAGAACAAGCATTGATATACTTAAAAATTGAAACTTACTGAATGTGAAGGAAACAAAACGTCAAAATTGAAATAATGTAATAAAAGCCTGAACAGAATTCTAGCAAGGAAAAGTATAACATGGTTAATTTCTACAAAAGATAGATGGGAAAGTGGATAAAGTTAAAACCTGACAATGGCTTACAAATGGAACATTAAAAAAAGTAACTGAAGGTTTGATTTTGACTTCTCAAAGCAAGCTACTCAAACTAAAGCAATCAAAGCCAAAACTGAAAAATTGTCAAATGATTCAAATTTCAGGGTATGCAAAGAGACGGAAGAAACAGTTTATCATATACTCAACTCATGCAAAAAGATTGCACAAGCTGATTATAAACAACATAACACAGTTGCAAAAATGATTCACTGGAATATCTGTAAAAATTATATCTGTGCCGGTTAATGAAAAACTAGATTAAAATATTGTGGAATTTCTGAATACAAACTGATAAAGTCTTGGCCCATAACATCTCAGATTTAAACTGATGAAAGAGTGGAATAATTAAGGTGGCAATACCAGGTGATAGTAAAATAGAAGATAAAGAATTGGAGAAGGTCACAAAGTATCAGATTGTGAAAATCAAAACTGAATGATTATGGCATAAACCAGCTGTAGTCCCAGTGTTTACGGGCACACTGGGTGCCATACAAAAAAATCTTAGACGGTGCTTAGAAAATATGCACATTTACAAAATTCCCATCTGTCAATTAGAAAAGGCAGAACTGCTTGGGTCCGCCATACACAACTCCAATATAGTACAACATCTTCAAATGCTGGAAAAGGTAGAAAGAAAAAGAAGAGGATGAACAGTAGTAATGTGTATTGACTGAGCCACAGTTATGTCGTCTTCAAAAGGTACCTTTTATCTGATGATAATCTTTCTTCCTTGCTACAGTTTTTGCCAACCAAAGTAGTAATATATCCATCAACTATACCAAATGCTGGTGGCCAGGTAACAGTTATTGATCCAGAATCTTTACTCAAATTCATATATTTAACTGAGCTGGGCTCTATTAATGAAATGGAAGAGTGAAAATGATCAGTTCATATAAACCTATAAATCATTTTTTTTAATTTGATTACAACAGAGTTCAATATAAGATGACTGGCTATATAAATGTTTTAAATAAACAAATTTCCATTCAAGAAACACAAATGTTATTAATGCCTTAGGTAGCATCTATATTTTAAAGTTAACTGTTGTGTTAGCTCAGCCTATCTAACATTTCTATAGTTCTTTTTATGGTATAACCCAGTTGTCCAATTCTTGTGACTTTAACTGTATTTATTTCTTGGATATTTCTACATTAGTTATTGAAATGACTCTTTGATAGATGAATAACTGCTAAAGTTCAAACTAATTCTTCTGAACTGTGGTATGCTTTTTCATAGTTTAATGTACTCTATCTACAGTACAGGTTTTGAGACATAATTCTTCAATATTTGTTTATCAAATGTAGGCACTGCCCATCTCACTATCTAAGTGACTCAATCTTTACAGTGCCTCTCACTATCAGTCGTCATGTAGAAGCCTCACAAAACTTTGATATCCACATTGGGAGAAGTTTCATGTATTGCATGGAAATGAATCAGAAATTGCTTGTATTGTATTGATACAGTAACCAGTATGGGTTCCTTTCTACCTGAAATAAAAAGGCACTGCTTCTATCAGCATATTAATTCATGTACTAAATTTAAGAAAATACTTTCATATTTTTATGTATTAAGTTAATTAAGAAAGACCATATTCTTTTTTCTATTCTGAGAAAAATAAATTGGGTTTTATCAGCTATTTGTCCATCGGTAAAATAGGCATTACCAGCACACTGGACTTTTACCTCTAGAAATTTTCCCTTCTGGATTCTGGGCTTTCCCTGGCATGTCACAAATAATGCTTTAGAAGCTTAAACATCACTCTGGAACTGTTTGAAATGTCATGGAGGATGCTCTCCCAACATGGGAAATGCTGGAAACCAATAATGTAAGGTGCGATGAAAACCTTAGATTAGTAATCCAATAGATACCTATCTAGAAATATTCCCTGTTGAATTCAATAGGACTTACAGTAGATATGCATTGAAATTCTTGTAATCAATATACTTCCTTTGAAGTCTATAATAATACATTGCTCAATGTAATTAAGAGTAATTTATTATAAATATGAAAATTCACAAGATGAAAAGGCAGAAAAAGGCAATTTGATTTATACCTTACTATACAAGTAAGTGATGTATAATGAGAAAAGAAAAACAAGTTGCACAATCAAGTATGTTAAAATAGAAGCTTATAACTAAAGATCTTCTAACCATCTGAAAGCCATAATGGTAGAAGAGGAAGGTTGCTTTGACTTCTTTAGTAAACGTCCTAGATACATCTGGTGTATGAGATAGACAGGGGTGGGTTTCTCTTAACTTCCCTACCGGTTCGGAAGTGCGCGCGTCGCATCGGAAGTGTGCGCTTCGTGTGCGTCACATCTGTGTACTGACCCTCTGTGCATGCGCAGAAGCCTTTGCGCATGCAGAGAGGGTTATTTGCCAGCCGCTTTCAAGCAGCAGCGACTGGGGAACCGGTTCGGGGGCGTGGCAAGCCGGCCTTTACTACCGGTTCGGCGACCGTGGCCGAATTTCCGCCACCGGTTCTTGTGAACCGGTCCGAACAGGTAGCAACCCACCACTGGAGATAGACCACTAGATAGCTAGGCTTAGAACTGATCCAGCAGGTATTATTTTCTCAAGAGTTAGCATTCTACAGTGTGGTAGAGAAGCAACAGTTTCTGTATAAGATCTTTGTTATGCTTGAAACAATCATAAATGTTACAACTAACAGAAAAGTTACATTGTCATACCTGTTTCTACTTGTATGTTTACAGGAGGGCTGTCCTTGTATCCTTCTTTTTCTGTTTTAACCATAAAGTTATATAAGAAGCCAGGAATCAAGTTGGAAAATTCTGCTACTTCTTGTGTCACCTTTTGGACCTGTAGCTCAAAATAAATAAAAATGTATTATTTATTTTATTTATTACATTTATTTGCTGCCTGTCTCACTCTCCAGATATTGCCATATTTGTGATTAGTGGCTATGTGTCCCTAGGATCATGCATCCTTTTTTCAGGATTTTCCATATAGTAATCACTCGGTAGTTTTATGAAACCAGAAAATATATAAAATTATAACATAGCTAACAGCTACCTATGACATTCTGCGTGCATTACTTTCCAAAATACACTACAGGATTCATGTAGCTTGACTCATCTTTGCTTTACCATATAGATGCTTCCATATATTGTCACTTGGACTAAAAATGAACAAGAAAAGCAATATAAGAGTAAAATATTCAGATTTGCTTTTTAAAGAATTTATTTGGCAACATACCCTATAAGTATCTGCACAGTTTGTACATGTGACTTCATATTGCTGAAAGTTTCCTTCTGCCTGATCCCAAATAATCTGTATCGAAATATTGGTGATTCTGCCTTCATATATATTTAGTGGAAATGCAAGACCTATAAGAAGCAATATGAAAAATACTCATCAAACACACCAAAAAGTGCCCTGAATGAATGGTAGGATCCAATAATTCCCCGTTACATTATGTTTAGCAGAGAACTCAATACATAAAGTTAAACTTAGGATACTTTTAAATATACAGTTTTCTAATTTGGTGATAACTTTAGAATTGAAATGAATATATTTTTTTTGTTTTGGACAAAATGTGCACCAATGCATGCTAGTGAAAATAATGTATGCAAATAGAATATAGAATGCTTGCAAAAGTGTGCATGTTGGGGGAAATTATATATAAATGCATATATTTAGAGATTCGGGGGCAAATGTTTTGGAAAAAATAAGAAAATAAGAAAAAATTCTCAGAAGAATGCAGAAATCAGGTACTGAATAAATAAACAATTTGAAGAAAGAAAAATAGATTTGTCTATCTCTGTATGCTACTTCTTGATTTGGACTATATTCTTCTGATCTTGAAGAAGTAAATTGTTGTGTTGTTCATCAACTCGCAAAAACAGGTGCAAATGTGATACCTATTTACATATTTTAATTATTTTTTTTACAAAAAATTTATAATTATATGAGAATGCACAAAATATGCATCTACTGTTATCTAAATATATTAAATTTAACCATCTCTAAATTCAAATAACTTACATGTTTTTATAGCTGGCAGGTGACGTACAGAACTTAACATATGTCTGCTAGATGTAAAAACAAAAAAATCATATTCTGTTCCTGGAGTTAGTTTTTCTATAGTTACTTTTCCATCATTCAATAAAGTAAATGTTGCATTTGGGCCTTCTTTACTTATGATGTGAATGCCATCAATTATTCCCACAGCTGGTATTTTAACAAATAAAATCACGAAAGTCCTATGGATTTCATAAGGAATAACCATCTGTACTGGTTTGGGTTCTAGAATGGCAATAAACAGAAAAATATAATCAATGTATTATTTACAAATAACTGCCAATTATAATAATAAATAGGGCACAGGTTTTTTTTCTAATAAAGGATACTGTCCTTCATGTCACATATTACATGGAAAATTAAAATAGGATTGACAAAAAACTACATTTATATTCTACTCTACAAAATTTCACTGTATTCTAGTGACAAAGCAATACATTAAAAAGCTTATTAAATCCTGGATCTGCTTAATATTAATTCTGATTCCATTATCTAAATAAAAATTTAGATATCTAAATATTACAATCTTCATCACCTTTGATACTGTTCTTTAAAATTATAATAAGATCGTTTTTTGTTTCATGTGTTTATTTTATAACAGATGCTCTAGTTTTAGTTCTTAATAATAACCTGAGAAATGTTGTGTTTAAATCTGAATAATAAGTTTAAAATGTATATAAATCAGCCATAAAACATCTTACTAAGAGTACACTGAATGGTAGTCAAATCACTCTTATTTCCAGATATTACTGTAGCCACTCCTATATCATAAGTCATTCCAGGAATTAATGGTTCAATTTTAAATTTCTCTGTGTTGTTTACTAAAAACATCATGCTTTTATTCTTGAATGCAGTTGGTTTTACTTGAATATAGGATTCCTGGCCCTCTTCTGGAAGTTTCCAAGAGATAATCACATGGTGCTCGCCTACATCCTCTGGATGGATTAACAGACCAGTAGGTGGCGTCACACCTAAGCAACAAAAATAATATTTCCCTTTGTATCTGGGACATTAAAATTTCTTTATCATAACACAGTTTTTAAAAATTGGTTTCTCAGTTGTGAAAGATACAGTCATGAAGAGAACACACAGTGGTTTAATCATGCAAAAAGTATTTCGAAACAGATTCCTTGTTTCTAAGATTTAAAGAGAAAACTGTTATGTGTAAATATACATTTTATAAAATATACTTGAGGGTGTTTTTAGCAACTCAAGTTTTAATCAGGTCAAAAAGTATATTTAGTCTTCTTAAAAAAGAAATAATGTTTTCTAAATTTACTCAGAAGTTTAGTTTCCTGAAAGGAACACTCCTCTGCAACACAGAAGCTCCTATGCTTATTTGAAAATTAAAACAAGAATACAATTTTATAATAATAGCTTATATGAAAGCAGATATGGACATTTTATACCTACCAGACAGCATTTAGCATTCAAAGCATTATTATCAGGAGTACCAATAATTAACTTTACCTGTTATTATTTCTATAGGATCCTCATAGCAGCTAGGAGTTCCCTTTTCAGCAACACTTTGAACATATGTCCAATATTGATTATATGATTTGACATTTCTGATTACAGCAGAAGTGTTAGTTTTTCCAAATGAAAAAGTTTTCCACTTGATTGTCTTACTATCAAAAATGTTCACTAGGTAATGATGGAAACTTGCATTGAATGAACTTGCTGGAGAATCCCACTGTAAAAATATATCTGATGATGTCACCCTTGTTGCCTTTACATTATGCAGATGTAATGGTCCTAATGATTGGAAATTGAAAAAACAGTTCTAAGGTGAGAGTAAAAAAATGGGACAAATAAGCAAACAATAAAAGATGCAATAATAAAAAGCAGAGGCAGAAAAATTAAGCAGAAGTAAATTGTACAAGCAGACATTTGTTTATATAAACTGCCTTCAACTCATTTGGAGCTGGTTTTGTATTTGAAGCCTTCCCCTATTTCTAAAAGTCCCCTGATTCTTTTTAGAAAGTAGAAAACAGTATTTTGCAGAAGAAACAGCAACAGGTATTCTTACTCAAGCCTTAAATTAAAATAAATTTAAGTTCCTCAGTTACAGACTGGGGATGATGTGATCAGCGTGTTGATCTGTTTAGCATAGGTCTGCTGCTGGAGTAACCCTTCCCCATCCAGTCTCTGGGCCCTGACATACATTTTCGATTGCTATTGTCTGTGAAGGAAACTGAATTGGCTTTCATAGCCTCTTTCTTTTGTATGGGAATGCCAAACCTGCTTGGATATTGGTGCATTACAGCAGAGATACCTCCACTCAAAGATACCTACACTCATTGCCAGTTCAGTCATTTGAAAATTGTGGATTTTTTAAATATTTTTATCTGCCATATATTGGCAGAGAGCCGAGGTGGCGCAGTGGTTAGAGTGCAGTACTGCAGGCTACTTCAGCTGACTGTTCAGCAGTTCAACGGTTCAAATCTCACCGGCTCAAGGTTGACTCAGCCTTCCATCCTTCTGAGGTGGGTAAAATGAGGACCCAGATTGTTGGGGGCAATATGCTGACTCTGTGAACCGCTTAGAGAGTGCTGTAAAGCACTGTAAAGCGGTATATAAGTCTAAGTGCTATTGCTAAGTGCTATTGCTATTGGTTGCGTTTTATCCAGAGTCACTTTTGGGGAGATGGGAGACTATATAAATGTGATTAATAAACAAATAAAAATAATGAAACATCAGTCTAAAAGAAGATTGGTTTTAGGGAGTACTGATCTCATGAAATGTTGACATTATTGCATTAGCTTCTCTATTGGAATGACATCAAATCAATTTTTCGGTGGATAGATGGAGCAGAAATAACAAAAGGAAAATAAACATATTCCTAGGTGATAAGATCCCGAAATAACACTTCTACAGCTTTCAGACATTTCATTCATTTACCTTCCCAACATTCCCCCCCCCCAAAAAAAACATCAATCTCAGAATAGCAATAGCCCTATAATAGTTTTCATTTCTGCATAGTTAGTTTATTTGTAGGAGTCTTTAAGATGAAGTAGACTCTGTAGGAGACTTAAGTAAGGAAGAGAGGCATGTATGGACAACTCAGTTTGTATTGAGCAAGCTATAGTTTAACATTAATCTTATAGCAAAAAAGTAAAAGAACCAGGTTGGTTGATCAAACAAGATTCATGGGATGAAGCTGGAGGAGTTAGCTTCAAATCTTATCCTTTGAGATAGTAAGCTAAATATCTTTAGTACAGATGCTACTGTACATAGTAAATGCCTCATTAAATATATGATTTGAAAACACTATTTCACCAAATCAAAAAATAATTATCTCCCCTATACTGCCATTTTTATGACAATATTTACTATATACCGTGTTTCCCCAAAAATAAGACCCTGTTTTATATTTTTTTGAACCCTGAAATAAGCGCTTGGCCTTATTGCCATGCACTCAAAAGCCCGATTGGGCTTATTATCAGGGGATGTCTTATTTTGGGGGAAACAGGGTATTGTGATAGTACATCAGGGGTTAAAATTAACTTGCCATATATTCTGAGCCATACCAGAATTTGAATCTGATTGTTTACTCAGAGGACATTAAACACAAAGCAAGTTTTTGTTTTAAAGGAGCATATATATTAAACGACGACACACAACACAATTTGTATTTTATTGTAACTTACTTGTCTCTACCGTCATAACAGGATGCAAACTAATTTGTGCTCCTTCAGGGCTCTGGGCTGACAATAAAAATTTGTAAGAGTGACCTGGGTCCAGATTGAAAATTTTTGTGCGTGTTGAATTTAGAGTAAAAAATTTGGAATACTGTTCTGAGTGTTCAGAATAGTACTTAATGTTAAGTTGAAAATTTGAATTCAGCCAACCATTCAAATTGTTCCACAAAAAGGCTGCTTCATTTGTACCAATATCTTGTATTTTAAATGTGAAGTTTTCAGGAACTGAAGATACTGCAAAAAAGACCAAATTTTAAATTAAAAATGCTAATTCTCAATAAGCAATTTTTTTTTGCTTTAAAGAATAAATTGTAATTAAAAAACCTAAACTTGAAAAAATAATTACATTCATATTTACAAATATATGGCAAAGAGATATAGCAGAAAAATCCTATGAAGAGATAATCTGGGACAAATGGATTTCTCTGGAAAGCATAACAATCAGTTTCATTTTCTGGTATCAGTGACAGAGAAGAAAATTCAGATTCTCCAAGATATGGGGAGTCATCAGTCCATGCGAGATGTCCTTCTTCCTAAAAGAAACAAGATGACTGTTTTCTTAAATTACTAAATTGTTTTCTTCAATATACTTCATACATTTTAAGTAATAATTAATTTAATCATTATTTGGTTCTAATTGTTCATATCTTTTATAATAGTATTACTGAAAATTAAGATGTGTGTGTGTGTGTGTGTATTATTATTCAAAATCTGTAGCAGGAAGACAAAGAATCAATATCAGATCTACAGTTTAGTAAGAATGAATATACTGACCTTAATATCATTAAGTCCTGTCCATACCAGGTTTAGCTGGTTGAATGACTGAAGATAAGAAGTTATAAAGGCATATTCTTCTTTGTTTCTAATATCAACAAGATGTGCCCCAGTTGAAAACAATCCACACTGATGTTGTGCCATATTCCAAGGTTTGCTGTCTGTATTAACTTTATAGCAACTCTGTTTGAAAGCTGTCCAACCACCTGAACACAAGCCTAATAAGGAATATTTAATTCCATGCTTTTTTCAATAAGTTCATATGAATGATAAAATAAAACTTTCAAAATTTAAGAAAAGCCATATTTCAAATAAGATAAAAATGGGAATGAAGTACACTTTTTTTCATCCATTAAATTCATAAAAACAACATGAGCACCAGATATTTGTATGATTTCCTACAGGTTTGTCCAAAATGACTGCATTGCTTGCTATGTAATAATCAATGCTGCATTCACATTCACATGTTATTTCCTATACTTAGTCCACAGATGATGCTATAGTTATAAATAATTAATGTAAAAATTGTGTATATGTATGTTTCTTTTCCATCTATTTTTAAACATATATTTCAGTGTAAATCTGCCATTTTTAAAACAATCAAATCTTTCAGTAAATAAACTATTAGAGTTCAGATTTCAGTAAGATAATGCATATATTTATCACCATTGTTCCAAAAATAATTTCAGGAAAATTTAAATACTATCATGTAAAACTTCTTTAATTGAGACAAACTGCAATAAGTAGTATATTTTTATTATAATTCATAATTCAGTAAAATTATATATTGTTGGTCTCACTAAATAGCACAAGACCTGCCTCCTATTTCAATACGAATTTACATCTGGAAATGTACATTTAGCAAAGGGTTTTAATTATGCAATGAATTGGGAACATTTCGCTATTATGTTCACTAGTTATATTTACTCCCTACATTTCTTTAAAGGAACTTTTTAAAAAAAAGAAAAACAAAGCTTACATGTTCTGAACCAGAAAATGATCATGGTTAAATGCAGGACTATATTGATATTCATAGAGAAAAGTGACAATAATGCATTAATTATAACACTGACCTGTTTCAATTTCAAACTCCAGTATCTGATATACATTAATAAATTCTAAGTCAAGTTGCTTAAATTGAAGAGAAAATGTGTGCAACGTTGCAGGTCTCAGATCAGTCCATTCATAAACTCGTTCTTTATTTTTAAATATATAAGAAACATTTTTATGGAAAATTCCTATGGAAAAATCATGAACCAGCATATTCCAGTTAAACAACACACTTGTACTTGTCACACGAGTTTTGATACTACTTTCTGGAATTCCATCTATAATAGGCATAGAGAAAATCAAATTATATATTAGATTATTTACATTAAGATAAATTATTTTGAATCAGACTGGAATGGACACTATGGACAATGGCAAAATAGAAATATGGTCAACAAATAAACTGAAAATTATTTCAGTTCAGCACAACTGTATTTATGTGTGTGTTTGCATTTTATACAGTATGTAAAACAATCTACTAAAGTTGAGAAAGTGAAAAGCTCATTTTCAAAAATGCAGGCACGTTTAATTCTTTGTTCCAAATAGCAATGTGTGCAAAATGATTTTATACTAATGGCAGCTAAAGGGGATTACTGTGTTTGAATGAAAATTATGACAATCATCAATTCTGAAAAATAAATTTTACAAAGGAGGATAGTGTATATCAATGATATACAGATCAGCTCCCATCTTATTTAGATTGGTCCAGTTCAGAATATAACAATAATTCAAATCAAATATTTGAACTAAATTAATTCAGTTTGGAGAGTAAGTTTGATTAAATTATTCTAACTGAACAACTCGATTATAGTTGTTTTTTTATTTAATGCAGTTTACAGGTGCTCAATGTAACTGGGCAGCTAAGAAAGCAAGAAGAAGTACATACAAATCCAGAAGGCAATTTTTCTATAACAAACCAAGCATACTATAAGACAGTGATGGCGAACCTTTTTTGGTTCGCGTGCCAAAAGGGGTGTGTGTGTGCGCTAGCGCGTGTGCACGTGCCCACACCCATTCCCTCCCCCCCATGCATGCACACAACCCCCCCGTGCTGCCCCCTGTGCATGCGCACAACCCCCCCGCCCCTCCACGCATGCGCAAAGGCCTCACTGAAGACTGGGACGGTGAAAAACGGGCAAACCGGAAGTTCGGAAAAACGCACTTCCGCGGTGCCCATTGGGCCGTTTTTCGCACTCCGGGAAAAACAGCCCAACGGCAAACCAGAAGTGCGTTTTTCCGAACTTCCAGTTTGCCCGTTGGGCCGTTTTTCGCACTCCGGGGCTTCAGGAAGCTTCCCTGAAGCCTCCGGAGGGCAAAACGGCCTTCCCCAAGGCCGAAAATCAGCTGGCCAGCTCGCACATGCGCACTGGAGCTGACGTAGGACAACGCCTCGTGTGCCCTCTGATATGGCTCCATGTGCCACCTGTGGCACGCGTGCCATAGGTTTGCCATCACTGCTATAAGACCTTGATCACTACCCTGCCCTAAAGCCTGGGAGAATAGCCAAATTTTCAGTGACTTTCCAAATGTCATCAGAGTGTTTGCTATATGAATCTCTGTTTCTGATGGCAGGCACTGCAACGAAGAAGCATACTTTCTAAGTTCTCATGGTTGACACTGTTTCATGGAAGGAGCGTGAAGCATAGCCACTTTGCCCAGTCTCATTAAACCAGGCAGAAACTATTGCTTATTTGGGCAGACTTCAAATAAACAGGCCATATGCCACGAAAAGCTTTATAGGTGGTAACCAGCCCTTGGCATTGCACCTGGAGCCAGTAGTGGCATTGCATAGCACATCACAGCATACCCATCACTGCCCACATCATCACTTCTAGAACAGTGATAGTTTCTGAGTGGTCTTTAAAAGCAGCCCCATAATCCATTCATGACAATCACATTTTTGTGAGGTGGCTGCCACATAAATAAGATAAAGAAACAAACAAAGTGACAAGGTGCGAATTACTCTCTGAAAGTTCACACATGCCCCATGATCAATATTAATTCAAAAAACCAATTGTGATCTGATCTGATTTGCCAATTATATGAATCAAAATTTAATGTCACCCCTAAACTTGTACTGTATACTACCAAAAAGCAATTGAAACACAAATGTAAAATTTTGATCAACAAAATGCCAAAGTGGTAATAAGTAATATTTGTATCATATTATGTTTTCATATTAATTTTAATACAAACTTAATGTGTGGGAAGTTTATATGGAGTATAGGTAGTCTCTGACTTATGATCACAATTGAATCCAAAAATTGCTGTTGCTAATCAAGAAAGTTGTTAAGTGAATTTTGCCCTATTTTATGATCTTTCTTGCCACAGTTAAGTGAATCTCTGCAGTTGTTAAGTTAGTTACATGATAGTTAAGTGAATCTGGCTGCCCCGTTGACTTTGCTTCTCAAAAGATCGTAAAAGGTGATCACATGATCGTGGAACACTGCAACTGTCATAAATATGAACCAGTTGCCAAGCATCAGAATTTTAATCATGGGATCATAGGGATGCCACAATGGTCGTAAGTGTGAAAACCTGTCATAAGTAATTTTTTTCAGTGCTGTTGTAACTTGGAATGGTTACTAAATGAACTGTTGCAAGTCGAGGTCTACCTGTATATGTTGTCCTACTTACATATTTTAAATGATTTTGCATATAGAACTTTTCCACTTTTTACTGATTGGATCATCACATCATATTTCTTCCCTTCTTCAAGCAGAACTGTAACTTTCTGTACTTTTACTTGAATTGCAGAAACACTTTTCATATTCTATAATTTAAACAGATTTTAATACAGTATTATTATACCTGAGGCTGAAATCATAAACAAATTTTTGAACAAAATATGATTTGCTTTTCAGTACTTATAGCTCCTTTTTTTGGATAAATTAGGGCCCTTTGTATATTTATCAAGATTTCCAACTTAATATAATATCTGCACTAATAATCCATAGTTATAATAAGCCATGCAGAGTCCACTCTACAAAGATATTTCAATTGCTTTACTTTGCGATTGCGATTGCTTAAGAATAAAATCAAGAAATTGATTTTAGAGAAGTAGCAACTAAAGAACCAAGCATTAGCCTTTTCATAGTTCATGAAATATAATCATGAAAAAAACCTGTTTATATGTGCCATTGTTTACCATTAACCAAACATAACTGTTTGATGATTTGATGCCTATTACCCATATTACTTATCAATACAGTATTATTAATGTCGATATTATCAATATTATCAAATGGTAATAAATGTATAAATTATAAGCATTCTACACAATATTTTAACACATTTTCTATCAAAGAAAAGAACAGCACCACTAAAAATGTACAACAATAAAGAGTTTGATTTACTTTTTGAGCAAAGTCATCTGGAATGTGATATGTTATAATATAAAAATCTGGATATTGATTTTCTGGAAATTTTGACCATTCCAAAGAAACAGCTCTAGAAGGGTTCTTCACTTTATCACACTTCAGGTTGCTGGTTATCTTTAGTAAAATAAAAGTCAGGCGGAGATATTTCACAACATGAATATTAAACCATTCCAATATTGCTACTATATATAATTCTACATATCATTTAACAATGACATCAAATTTAACATTTTGTTTGGCTCAGATTATGACTTAGTTCATATCAAGGAGGTCATCATTAAATGTTAGTCTTTATTCTCTGGTTTGGATTTTAAAAAAACTGAATTTCTAGATATTAATATTCATTACAGATGGAAGAATATCTTGAGAACATTGCTTTCCAGCATCTCATGATATCATCCTTGATTAAAGGATCAAGAAACATGAGATGGTGTTTTAGTACCCAAAGCATTGATGAGAAATGGAGGCTACATAAATCCCCAATCCTAAACCAGCACTGCCACTACTAGAAAAAGTTGTGATTTAAGTGAAAAAGAAGTGTATATCCAGAGTTCAGCTAAATATATGAAGAGCAAGCAAAGTATATTCCTACCCCTAATTTCATATTGTCCAAATAAAAGTTTAAGTGACAAAGTGGCAATAAAAGATCTTATCTAGTCATGCTATATGCTACATCTGTATGTTCCTAAAAAGAATACCAAACACCAGAAGATATCTATTCTTACCTGAAATACATATTGGGTCACAATTAAAAAGCACATTGTCTTGTCCATAGTGTGGTTCAGTCTCAGATTTTAAAATGAGTCAAACTTCTAACTGAATTGTGAAGCCAATCCTGTAAAAAGAAAGAAATAATATAATAAAATCTATTTTAAAATCTACTTTTTAAAATACATTATTCTGTACTCACATCTTTGAGAAAACATGCAGCTGTTCAGTTTTCAAGTTAGATCTTTTTTCAGTATATGATCATGTGGTAATATAGGTAGTCCTCAACTTACAACCACAATTGAGCCCAACATTTCTGTTGAGACATTTGATACATGAGTTTTGCCCCATTTTACAACCTTTCTTGCCACAGTTGATAAGTTAGTAACCTGGTTGTTAAGTGAATCTGGCTTCCCCATTGACTTTGCTTCAGGGGTGAAATGCTCCCGGTTCGCCCGGGCCAGTCAGTTATCGCGAAGGCAGCGCGAGGCTCTGCCCACCTGCCCGGACGCTGCCATTTGGGTTCTTTTACCCTCTGCACATACACAGAACGCTTTGCGCATGCGCAGAGGATAAAAGAACAAAGGAAAATAGGAGGAGTTTTTCTTCAAAGAGAAACAAGAAAGTCCAGTTGCCTCTTGAAAAAGCACCTTTGGAACTGTCATGACTTGGACGAATGAGAATCTCCATAGACTTGTGTTGGATATTCACCGCCTCGAGTTATTTGTAAAAAATAATAAAGGTGAGATATAAAATAAAATAAATAAAATAAAATAAAATAAAATAAAATAAAATAAAATAATAATAAAATAAAATAAAATAAAATAAAATAAAATAAAATATTTTATTTTTTTATGATGTAAACCGCCCAGAGTCCTTCGAATAAAATAATAAAATAAAATAAAATAAAATAAATAAAATAAAATAAAATAAAATAAAATAAAATAAAATAATAAAATAAAATAAAATAATAAAATAAAATAAATAAAATAATAAAATAATAAAATAAATAAAATAAAATAAAATAAAATAAAATAAAATACAGAGGTCGAAAGGATGTTGCAGACACTCAACCAGTATCATTAAAGGAAAGTTCTGTGGCATGACCAGCTTGCACTCTGATGAACAGCTAAGTACATTGGAGATCATGGAAGCTGAAATCTAAAACCTGCTATTTCTTATATTGACCTATATCCGCTATAGGAGGTGCCCTCACCCAAAGCCTAAATTGGATGCCATTCCTTTTAGTTCTACATATCCTGTTATTCCTAATCGTAATCAGCACATCAGCCACTGAATCCTAAAATGTGGTTACTACTACTATGTGGAGAAGGAATAGGATGACTGACAAGGGATAGCTCATTTGGAAGGTCTAACTTCCAGGGAGAAGCATCCTCTTGCTACGGTGACCCCCAGTAAGTGCCAACTATATCTAGAAGAGACTAGGCTGTCTGGAGAAATCCCATGGTAAGAAAGTCAAGTTTGTTGGAAACAACATTCAGACAATCTGTTTTGGGTCCAGAAACCTTGAATAAATGCTTCTTCAGGTGCTTTGATCCTTTTCTGGGTCTCAAAATTACCCAGTGAGTGCTAACCAGAGCATACAAAACATTCGCTAGACCAATTCTTGAATACAGCTCACCTGTCTGGAACCCGCACTGCATATCGGACATTAACACAATTGAGAGAGTCCAGAAATATTTCACGAGAAGAGTCCTCCACTCCTCTGCTCGCAACAGAATACCTTATTCCACCAGACTTGAAATTTTGGGCTTAGACAACTTAGAACTACATCGCCTTCGATCTGATCTAACTGTAGTTCATAAAATCATCTGCCACAATGTCCTACCTGTCAATCACTTCTTCAGCTTCAACCGCAACAATCCCCGAGCACACAATAGATACAAACTTAATGTAAACCGCTCCAAACGCGTCTGCAAAAAATATGTCCTCAGCAACAGAGTGATCAATGCCTGGAATTCTCTACCTGTCTCTGTGG
>QLTV01003290.1:1636105-1651267 GCA_003457575.1 Thermophis baileyi | reverse complement strand
AATTTCTAGGTTCTATCATATCTCAAGACCTACAATGGACACCTCACATCAAAAACGTCATCAAAAAAGCACAACAAAGAATGTTCTTTCTGCGCCAACTCAGGAAGCTCATACTGCCCAAGGAGCTGCTGATACAGTTCTACAGAGGTATTATTGAGTCTGTCATCTGCACCTCTATAACTTTCTGGTTTGGTTCTGCAACCCAACAAAACAGACACAGACTTCAGAGGATAATTAGAAATGCAGAAAAAACAATTGCTACCAACCTGCCTTCCATTGAGGACCTGTATACTGCACAAGTCAAAAAGAGGGCTATGAAAATATTTACAGACCCCTCACATCCTGGACACAAACTGTTTCAACTCCTACCCTCAAAACGACGCTATAGAGCACTGCACACCAGAACAACTAGACACAAGAACAGTTTTTCCCCCAACGCCATCACTCTGCTAAACAAATAATTCCCTCAAGACTGTCAAAGTATTTACTAAGTCGGCACTACTATTAATCTTCTCATCGTTCCCATCACCCATCCCACAAATGACTGTATGACTGTAACTTTGTTGCTTGTAGCCCTACAATTTATATTGACTGGTTCCTACTATGATTTGATTGCTTATTTGTACCCGGACTATCATTAAGTGTTGTACCTTGTGATTCTTGACGAACGTATCTTTTCTTTTACCAGTATGTACACTGAGAGCATATGCACCAAGACAAATTCCTTGTGTGTCCAATCACACTTGGCCAATAAAAAATTCTATTCTATTCTATTCTATCTATTCTATTCTATTGATTAGGTTAATTTCCTACAAGCTGAGTTTGAGGGCTGTTAATTTAACAGTTGATGTTGTTTGAACAATAATGTAAATAGGGTTGCCATTGCCTTCATCCAGGATGGCTTTTCCCAGTTAGTCTATAGCCCTGAGATTTTCTGGTTATTGCCCACCATCTCTGACTTCATTTAGCTTTTCTGAAATCAATCAAAGTTGCCTCGATGGGTAATATAAAACACACATTAATCTGAGTAAGTCAGACGGCAAGCAAGAAAGATGACACTCATTGCATCAGTAGGTGTTTCTATGCACATGAAGGAGCACAGAGTTCATGGATTCCTTTTTGCCAGAATTATTCTTCAAATGTGCCCAACCTCGATCGCCATAATTCTTAAGCCAGAAACCATCCTCTTTTCAAAAGCCACAAGGTTCTCAGTTATTCAAGGGAAATTAGACTGAACGTCTGATGATCAGCCAGGCAGGTCGCTTTGGGAGGAGACTACGGTTGGCGTAGCTCGCTTGCACAGGACCTCTTTCCTCTTCTGTACAGAGTGAGAAGCCAAAGCGCTTCCAAAAGAGTTTGCTCTGCCCACCTCGGAACAACCTTTGCTGCCGAATCCAGCGCTTGCGCACTGTCACTGGGTTTGGCTCACCAAGTGATTCCAAAAGAGCGCGGCAGTTTCCTTCCGGCAAACCTTGCTCAGCTCGGCCGCCGCTCGCGCGCAAAACCCACCTGCTGTTCGCTGGGGAAAGAGGGCTGCGAGAGCCTCCGGGTCCCCTGCGGGAGTGACGCGCCGTTTTCTCTGCTTCCTTTACTTGTTCCAGTCCAACTCGTTTTGACCACCCCGCTCGGTGGGCTGTGGGACGCCTCGAAGCAAACGGGAGGGCTGACCTGACTGAAGGAAAGAGGGGTGGGGGCGGAATCCATTCCTCTACCGGGGGCAGATGGTCCGCCTACCTTCCAGCAGGAACGTTTTTGGTGGCCAGGAGCATGGATTATCCCCACCATTGGAAGTGCAGAACATTCTTGGGAAAGCACGAAGTTTCTTTTTATTATTATTTCATGTGTCAGATTCATATGGCATTTCAGTAATGGCAATGGATAATGTCCTCATTCATTTTACTGTGTTGCTTGCTGAAAACTCCGTAAAACTAATGTATTTGGAGGATCAAGAACCACGCAAATATCCAGTCGACTTAGGATACCATGGTTAGAAAAATTGCATTCAACTGGTTATCTTCAAAGGGACCCCAGAAGCATTGGAGTCAAATTGGGATAATTTGAGGTTTTTAAAATTAGTTAAAGGGGTATAGTTAAATGTATGGGTTTTGCACCTAAAGTCAGCTACAGATCACAGAAAATCTGTGAAATGGATGCAGCATTCAGTTAAGAACAGGAAAAAGGATTTCTAGATTAAACTACTACACAATAGTATTGAAAAATATTTTAAAACAATATGAATAACAGAATCATAAAGGAGTTTTTTTTAGGGAAATGGGGATTAAACAGACTAATTCAAAATGAAGATTCAAAATGGAAAAGCAAAAATATAAATCAAAGTAAATATATATTGTCATCTATTTTATAAATAATCCTAACAGATTTCAAAATAGGTTGATTACACCTTATTTATCTATTTGTTGTACGCCACCTTCATATAGAAAATTGTGTTTGTAGTGTAGGAAATTACATTTTATTGTGTTTATAAACTAGGTATTTTGCCTTCAAGCCTAAATGGATTAGATAATCATGCAAAAGGTTTCAGCCATTTGTAATAATGAAAGTTTGTCCAAAGCTACTCAAATGAAAATGCTACTAAGTTTGAAATGTTTGTTTTAGGACTGCTGTTTAAAATCATCAAGTGCATTTTCCCCATACCCTGTTTTCAATTAGACCACTTGTTTAAAGAAAGACAAACATTTTCCCTGTTCACTTTCAGCTATAACAGTGACGGTTCTTGTAAATATAGGATGGTTATTGTGGAGTTAAAATACACCTCTGACATACATTCACTAGTTATCTAGTGACAACATCTCTAGAGCAAAAATGCACTTTGTTTGCAACTCTCAGCTCTGCATGAAGCTTTCATCAATACAATAAGGCAGCTTTACATGATCAGCAGAAAAGCCCCTTGTACAGGCTGAGTAAACATCTTTGTTTGGAACAGCATATTTCATTTTAATTAAATGGATACTCCCCTAAATGAAAATATTTTCATTTCATACACTGTTTCTAGTAAATGTATAAATAATTGATCACAAAATAAAGTGAGGTACCAAACTACATTTTAACGCAGATGTAGTTCTTCTAATAAAATTTTCTTTAGGAGGGCCATTTTTAACAGAAAAGCAGATGAAGGAAGTTAATTACCTTTCCTGAACATATGTTTAAATTACCTTCATTTTCCTCTGAGATGTAAATAAACAAATTCTTGGAATCCCATTTGAGAAAACTATCTGAAAGGTGATTTGGAAAGTAAAAATGAGCAATGGATTAAGCATTAATCACCTCTCTACCTATCTCTTTCCTTTCCCCTTTACTATATAATAGGAGCACATCTGGGAACTTCATTATTCATACTTTCATGTGACTTGTAATCTTCCCCTCGAACTTAATGGAGAAATGATTTGTTAAAAGGCTGCATAAAATATGACTTTCTAAAGGGTTTTTCTTGAATATTCATTTTACCTTCCCAATAAAAGTCTTAGTTATTAAAAGTTTCCTATGGCAACAATATACTGTAATACTCAATTCTTTTTAAAAATATTTATTTATATACAGTATTTTATGTATTAAAAATATTGTAACACATAATCAAGAGATACTAGAAATACCATGAACGATTGCACAAAATATACATTAGTCTAGTATAATTAGCCTTCTACCTCAACATGTCCTTTCTTAAAAAATGCAGCTTTTTCATGCATTTTCCTCTTTAGGAGTGTATATAGCATTTCAAATTATGTTTTAATCCAGGCAAAATATAGAAACTATCATTTACTTTTGCATAAATTCTTGTAAATATAAAATAATGTCAAAAATGGTTTATAAGAAATTACTACATGCAGTCATAGTAATAAAAAGTATGCTAGAAAAGATTAGAACCAGAAAAATAAGAAATACCACGTTATGGATTTCAAAATTTTAATAAAATATCACAAATATTACAATGCAGAATAGGATTACTCTTGAGGAATCATCAGTGATGCCAGTGGAAGTGCTAATAAACTGCAAAGTTTTGATATAACCCCAGAACAAGGCATGTGTTAGATAGTTAATGTTGGCTAATTACATAAATGACATGAGAGTGTATAGCACTTGCAATATCTGGCATGAATAACATCTGGAAGAGTAAAGAGATCACACCCACAACCAAATGCAGATTAGTTAATGCAATAATTTTTCTGATTGCTACTTATGGCTGCGAAACTTGGCAGATAGGAGAAGGGTGGACGCCTTTTTGAACTATGGTCCTGGAGGCAACTATTACACATACCAAGGACTGCAAATATAACAAGTCCTAGTCTGAACCTCACTTAAAATATCACTTGAAGCCAAGATCTCCAAACAGAGGGTGTCATACTTCGGTCATGTCATGCGAGCTGACTCACTCGAAAAGTCAATCATGCTGGGAGTGATCAGTGGGAAAATGAAAAGGGGCCGTTCTAGTATCTGTTGGCTAGACACTATAAAGAATGACACTGGGATGACCATGGCAGATCTGAAGGAGGCGATGCAAGACAGAGGAACATGGAGAGTGCTGATCCATAGAGTGACCAAGGGTCAGACACGACTAAATGGCTGCTGCTGCTGAATTACATACATTACATGTCTGAGTACATTACTGTAAAGTGAATTAAGTGTTCCATATGTGTCAAAAATTAATATGCTCCCTTTTTACATACAGTATGCATATATAAATTGAGAAAATATTTATATATTAAACTGATCATAAGAAAGAACAAAAACTTGGTTTACATGTAATCACAACATTTTTAATTCCACTGGCATGAACAGTCTGTAGGTTCCTGCATGACATACAGAATTTCAGTGCCATTTCCAGAGCAGTAAAGTGGCACAGTTCGATTCTGAACTCCATTTTCACGGCAGCATTTGCAGAACCTTAAATGGCTATCGATGTTGACATTAAAAATTGTAGCCGAGGGGCACTTTCCATCACAAGAAGCCACACTTATCTGTTGGCGACAGGAAGGAGAAGAATGTCATTGATAGTTTCAAATTTTATCATTTAAATTTATTGACAGCTTCAGTCATTAAATCTATTTTAAAAGTTTGGAAATTCATAATCTTGCTGAATTTCTTGTATATTCAGGTCTCATGCAATAGTCCCATGGCCTATTCACTATCAGCCAGCTTACTTCCTCTGCCATTTGCCTTTTTATGATACTTTGCCATTTAATTCTTAAAACAAGGACATCTGTGCACTACTATGTAATACTTGCAAATGTTACTTTAATATACATATCAGTGTGCTGCCTAAACGTATCCATGCCTGACATGGAAGGAGAGAAAGGAATATTAATAAATAACAGGACATATCCAGTTCACGGTAGCAAGCTTAAGATTCCTGCATACACATATTCATGGACATGTTAGATGAGATGATATGCCCACACAAATACTTATTCTTGCACATGCAAATATCCCTCTACATGGAAAATGGTGTCCCTCTTGGTTCTATTAGACCTCTTAGTGGTATCCAGTATCATCTACCATTAAACCATTCAGGGGTATCTACAAGGGTTTGAAGTAGAGAGGATACTATTAATGGTGATTATGCTCCTACTTGAGTAGGTGGTTCCAGGCTATGGTGCTGGGGGCAGAAGAATTTGAGCCCATGGAACCCCTAAGCAGAGACTTCCAAGGCCCAGAATTCTTCCTTTGCTATTTAACATTTAGAATAAAGCTATGGAAGATATCACCCACTGATCTAGTGTAATGTTGATAACATGTTGATGATTACTGGTTTCTGCATCACCATCCAAGAGATACTGTGAGGATCCTGAAGAGGAGTTGTGAATAGGGCAAAATAAACTCAGATTAAATCCTACAGCATTTCTCTGGTGGGATAACATTCCCCTGAAAGAAGGGCTTTGTGACTTGTGGGTTTGTTTGTATTCTCAACTCTTGCTTCAATAACAGATGAAAGCTGCTGATGACATAGCAGATAGAAAAAGGCAGCCAGGAGGCCTTTCTCCAAAATCTACACAGCAATTTAAAGTAAGTTGAATAAGCATGTGTTCAATAGATGTTAAGGAGGTTCCATATAGAGGTTCCATATGGAGTGCCAGTTACAACCATACATGAACCAGGATGCCACAGTGATGGCAGGTCATGCCCTGATCAATAGGCTGAACTACTGGAAAAACACATAGTCCTGCCTTTGGAGATCACTAAAAAATTACACAGGTGCAAATATAACAACTTGATTATTGGCAGGACAAGTCCCCTCAATATTAATTAAACTCAATTCTTGCTTGGGTTATCAGTAGGCTTTGGTATCCATGTTAAAGAACTGGCCATTGCCTAATTAGGAGAGGCAGTTCTATTCTGCACTAGTCATCTGGTTTGAGATGTCTCTGAACTGATGAAGTCAGCATTTAAATAATGTTAGGGTAAAAGCAATTAAACTGCAAATTCTTTTTATGAGTAGGAGGATATTACTAGGGAGAGAAGTTTTCCAGATGTCAAAACAGTAATAGGATTTGCATGTATGTTTACCACACTAATCACAAGTCTGTTTTAGCAGACTGATATACTAAGGCTGAGAGAAAGTGACTAGAGACAATGGCAAACCAATTCTGAAAAACCTTGCCAACAAACTGCAGGAACTTGTCCAGGCAGTCTCCAATAATCAAACGGTTGAATGGAAGAAAAAAAAACTCCTATATATGAAATAGCCTCCAAATTAGGCATTTATACTTACAGGACTTTGGCTTACGCAGTCTTCTTTTCTTACAGTAGTTCTGACCATTATTTTCTGGCAAATCCTTTCATCTCTTTTACCTGATAAAGCATAAAGCATGAAGACATCAAGACATTTTTTTACTACATCATTAGTTAAAAAGCTCTTTAGGTGTGTGTCATCATCTGAACATGCACCAAGGTGTCTAATCCTCCACCCATAATCCGTTTGTGGAGCTTTGTTTTGTTTTTAATAGCAGAACATCTCATAGCTGTTTATGCACATTCATATATACTGTACTTCTTTCCTATTCTCTTCCTCATGGAACACCTAGACATGAAGGCTGTACAGCAATTGGATTTAAAATAGGTTGAACAAGCATGTTCAATAAGTGTGAAGAAGGTTACAGACAAATCAAAATGTGTATAAAAGTTAAGGGTACGGAATGCTTAATATTGGCAGTTCTAGCATGATCTCATTTTTCTGGTCCCCTTGGGCAGCTAATTTAGAGTTTCTATCAGATCTCTGAATTGACTGGAAGATTTCCAAGAGGAGCTCAACAAAGCAGCAGTCCTTTTTGTGTGACACAGCACACCTGGCTATCCAAGAAACTACTCTTAAGTAAGGGCATAGCCAAGATTGCCATTTAATTTTAGAATGGGAAGAAAGTATCTGCAGAAAATACCCTGCAATCTGAATTACGCTGTATCCAGAAATTATAACAGGCACAACTGCAAAGGCAGAATGCTTTCCAGTTTCATTACGCACACAACATAACATAACATTCAAACTTGCCTATTTTCCCTAGTTTCCTATTTCTTCAGTTCAATTTCAATTCATGTGTGATATTATTACAAATATAAATATATTACAAATATAATTAATAGTCTTCATTGTTATAATTCATCTCTCAGGGTAAAATAACCCCATCATATTGTAGAAAATTAAGAACAGCATTCTGATTTTCAAGCTCCATTTCTAGAAAGATTAGATTGGTTTATTTGATACAGCTTTTAGACTATTCTGCTGTTACTAATATTGCTACTTTGGATAGATTTCCCTGATGTATTGTAATGTATATATTCTATCAGTATTAGTTAAGATTTGCTTTTAAATTTTATATTGTTTTATGAATTGATTGTAAACTACTTTGAACATTGGAAAACAATTCAATCAATAGAGGGAAAACAACAGCAGAAATTTAAAATCCCAATAAAAGTCATAAAATGGGTGTTGTCCACATCATTAATTTTGCTAGAAATATATTTTTGCTCCTTTTCTGGCCATGTTCAATGCTTATATTTCAAGAATTATATCCACAGAATTGTTTACAAAATCAGATTCATGAAGTGCATCTTTAGGTAGTGCTAGTTTTACTATGGAATAATATATTTTTTGATAATTATAGAGTCAATCAACACTTCTCTGAATCACAACCTAATGTAATATATCTATGTATATCAACATTTTTTTAAAAAATAAACAAAATAAAATACATTTATTAAAAATAGTAATACCTGGTTCACAATTAATACTATCAGTAGAGACTACAGGGCTAATGGCAAAGGGTAATACACCCCGTCCAGAACCTGGCAGAATTATTGGGAATATAAGTTTCTTGTAATACGCAAAAACATTTTTACATAAACAGCATTTCATTAATTCTTACACTGCCAACTGCTAATAATTTTTATGGAATCTGTTCTTTTTTATAAAAAGAAACAAGTATTCTTATTTTTCTAAATTAATTATATCCCTATGTTTTAATATCCATGTGGATAATAAGGCCCTTACATTTTACATGTGAAAAAAGAAACCTGGAACATGATTTGGCAAGGTAAGAATTAAACATATGAACTCACTCAGCATGCATATAATCATTCACCTTTTCAAATAAAGATTATTCATTACCATTAAAACCCAAGGGATTTTAAGCTGTACTTGTAGCTCAGTTATACTCCTTAACCATTAAAAGCACATGCTTTTAGTTTGTTCTAAAAAAAAAACCTCTATTAGTATATAAAACAGCATTTAATATTGATTTTTTTAAAAGCTAGTTCAGCAAACAGTTCTGAAGATAACTACTAAAGCCAAATTTTTTGGTTAAACATTGTTTTAGAGAACAGTAAAGAAAAATTCTTCTACCCATCAATGGCTGGCTTTTACATGATTTACTTCATTTATATAAAATATTGATGGGGAGAGAGAAATTTATGGTATTCATGAGATGTTATTAACCTTCAAATATCAATTTATTAATATCAGTATGTCAATTTAGTGACATAATTGCCAAAATTTTCCTTGTCATTGTACTACTCACAATAGTAACTTTTTTTAGGTAAAGGAATTTCTAGATTTAAGTCATGATGTGAAGAAAGAGATACTTTGAAATTATTAAGAAAATATATGTATCTGTGTTGTAGGTTCCAGAATATTCTGAGTAGAAATCTGATCAGGAAGCATTCTTTTGGAAAATTGGAGAGACACACAGTGTTTGCAGATTTCTTATTCTTCCTGACACTATACCACTGGCCAGTACCATTTAATGGCAATGCAGTGTGCAAGACAACATTTAGCAAAATATGAAAGATGATAAAGGAATTTCTGGTGGTAAGATGTTTCCTTGGTGAGCTATCTTTTTCTACAAGTGTTTCATCAGACCAGTGTGGTACGGTGGTTAAAGTGTTAGACTGGTACCCAGGAGACCAGTTTCCTATCCTTTCTTGTACACTGGATAAATTTCTGTCTGATCTATGTCACAGGGGTATTGTATGAAAATGGAGAGAGGAGGTGTTAGACACACTACCATCAACTTCTGAACAGAAGACAGGAGATCTAAGAAATAACTGTATTATTTTATGGGCATCTATTGTAAATAAATACTAGAAGAAAAATTCACTACTTGTAAAAGCAATACTACGGTAGCGGTGAGTTTGACTACATACTGCAGATCTTACTCAACATCTAAAGCAGTGTTTCTTAACCTTAGCAACTCTAAGATATATGGATTTCCACTCCCAGAGTTCCCTAGTCAGTATGGCTGATTGGGGAATTCTGGGAGTTGAAATCCACACATCTTAAAGTTGCTGAAGTTGAAAAACACTGCTTTAGATGTTGGGTAAGATCTGTAGTATGTGGATATGAATTTATGGAAAATAGAGTCTCTTTGTACAGCCTTTTTGAATCCAGAGACGATACTAGAAGATACTAGAAGATACTAGATACTGGTTGACAAGATCACACCCTGATTTGTTGAGCTGCAACATGAAGGATTTCCCAAAGAATACAAGTAAAAGATACAAAGTAGACTTGCTTGAGAAAAACATTTTTGAGAGTACTAGCAATTATCAAAATGCATCTGTCTTTTTCTTTCTTTGGTGCTTCTTATTCAGGTGTATTTGATCCTGGTTTCTTTGTTGGATTTTCAAGTAAGGCTAGGAGAAGGAAACTGTTTTGCTGGCAATATTTGTATTATGAACAAAAGAAACTCATTACAGAATGTTCATTCCAGTTCAAATATTCCAGCTTTAGCTGGAAACCAAAGAACAATCCTGGGTTGGATGCGTTTTTACTATCTCTAATAAAATATCCAAATTCCACCATTGTGAAAAGTAATCATACTTACATTTAAGTTCTCATTTAAACTGAGACTTTGAGAAGTAAGATTATCAGACAATAAACCTTGATGTATATATATTTTTTTGAGTGGAATATATGTCACTATCCTGAATGAGAAAATTTATGACCTTTTAGAGCTGGCCAATATGTTTTACAGTGCAGTTACTGAAACTACAGTATTAAAAAAATAATTAATACATTTTCACATTTAATGTTTTTATGTAATGTCTCAAAAGTGCAATTATCCCTTTTTATATAAGCATTTTATATAATTTTCTCATGTAACCTTATGGTTGTACTTAACATATTTCCATAGAACATAGGTCAGTAACCACTATCATTTGATATTTTTTTTGCATTGACTAACCTAAATAAAATATTCATATTTTCCCATTTTCTTATAATCTTTGTTAATCTTATGATTAACAAACTAGAGAAAAATCCTATTAATAAATTGGATAATCTTTGTTTTCTAAAGGTATTCAAAACAGTTTTTAGCCATATCTATATTATTTTGGGTGAACTGGTTATGTATCAAAAGGAAAAGGTTAAAACACAAATTTTAATTTTCATACCACCATGTTAGCAGCCATATAAAGCCAGGCTTGTCAATTACTTTTGTTAAGGACTGGACACATATGACATGATTGAGAGACAGCATGCTGTTTTCTTTTCATATGTCTCCTTAAAGTGGTTAAGAATGCACACAGCTCTCCAAACCCAAAGCCATACCAACACAGAACTAGCACACAATACAGCTGTCTTCACTTACAGGTCTTGCAGCAGCCATTGTGATAGGTCTGCACAGAGCCTCCATTCTAGGAAAATTAAAAAGGAATATTTCAAAAAAGACTGTGCTCAAAGAAACATATTGAGGCATAGGGATACTGCAATGCATATAAACAAAAAGGAAAGGCCAGATATCCAATCCAATCTACAAATATTTAACTATTTTAATTAAGGGAACATTTTACATGAAGGGGTGATCCACCATGAATCTTTCAGTTCTTTTAAGATATAATTCGTGAACGGGAGACCTGTATGCTACTTTTTCAGCCAGGTGTTAAGAAGAAAAATGCTGTACAAGACAGTTTTCTTAACACCAGGCTGAAAAAATAGCATACAACTAGAACTCTGCAATTCTAGAAGTTTCTGGAAGTTTCCCATTCCAGAATTATATCTTAAAAGAACTGAAAGATTCATAGTGGATTGTCCCTTCATGTAAAATGGAAGGAAAACTTTATTTCCTCAGAATGTCATTGTCTCCTGATATATCGAAAATTAGTTATGCAGCAAAAAATCCTGGAGAAAAAGTAAAAAAAATAATGGCTGCCATTATACATAACAACCTAATTTGAAGTCTCTCAAATACAGTAGTCCTCGATTTACAACAGTTCATTTAATGTCTGTTCAAAGTTACAGTGGCACTGAAAAAAGTGACTTATGAACGTTTTTCACAGTTACGATCTTTCCAGAATCCCCATGATCATGTGATCAAAATTCAGATACTTGGCAATTGGTTCATATTTATGAATTTTGCTGTGCCCCAAGGTCATGTGAATACCTTTTGTGACCTTCTGACAAGCAAAGTCAATGGGGAAGTTAGATTCACTTAACAGCCAGGTTATTAACTTATCAACTGCAGTGATTCATTTAACAATTCATTGAAGCAAGAAAGGTAGTAAAATGGGGCAAAATTTACTTAACAAATGTCTCACTTAACAACACAAATTTTGGGCTTAATTGTATGTCAAGGACTACCTGTACTGCCTCCATACATTTATTTAGAACTCATTAAAACTATGTAACATAGGCTCTTCTCCACTACACAATTACTTTTCAAGAAGAATTGGCAGCATTTTTTCACTAAATCAAAACAAAGCAAAACAATACAAAAATTGAATCAATTGACTATAAGATAACCTTGGATCAGTTTTTGTATGAAACATTTATTCATTTTGATTTGGTGGATTAGATTTGCATTTTAATTTTGTGTAAGCGTTTGGGAAATATATGTCATAATCAAAGACTAGACAGTATATGTTGCTAAAATGATTATGAATAAGGGAAGACAGAATCAAGTTTAACCCCTGTAACTCTCATATATATCCCTTTGGATGTAATATGGGCTAATGGGGGAGAATACTAGATTTCAAAGTATTACCTGTATGCAGGTATAATTTGGAGGAAAAAATTAAGACAGTAAAAGCAGTTTTTTATATTTTTATAATATTAAACAAACCTTGATATTAAGTTCCCAATAAATTAAACATACATGAATAAGGAATATTTTTATGTATAAAGTACAAACCTTTATACATTCAGTCTCATTAAAAGGTGGGCAAAACACACTGGAGCCAAGTACCACTGTCTCCACACCAATCTTTGCACATTCATATTTAGTGCAGTTTGAGTCCCATGTGCTTCCTTCCTATTAAAAAAAAAAGAGACGGAGTCGGGGAAAGGAAGGAAATGGAAAACTGGCTACAATGTAGCAAAAATAATGATTGAATCATATGTTAAGACAACTTTCCAATCCTTAATGGCATCAGGTATGCTGCAGTTGACCACAGCTGGGTAGTACTGTAAATTTAGTTTAATGAATACTAAATTCTGTTGAACAGTCAGTGTTTTCTGAGAACATCATAACAATGGATTAATGCAGTAGTAGAAGCCAGTTTGGTGTAGTGACTAAGGTACCAGGCTAGAAACCAGGCGACTGTGAGTTCAATCCTGCCTTAGGCCCAAAGCCAGCTGGGTGACTTTGGGAGGATCACTTTCTCTCAGCCCTAGGAAGGAGGCAATGGCGAACCACTTCTAAAAATTATTGCCAAGAAAACTGCAGGGACAGAAAATCTGATTGAGTATGGTGTCCACACAGATGCAGGTAACTTTCGTTAAATGTCTGTAAATCAAACTTAAACAGAATTCATTTACTAATATCAAGCTAACACCAGTATTCCTGGTGTCGTTATATACTTAGCTCAATTAGTTAATCATATTCAATGTGTAATATGATCTCCAATCAGGAAAAGTTTGACTCAAGAGTAATCATATGAGAAAATTGTAGAATTTAGTACTTGACTTAATCAGAATCCTTATTCATTATTTTCTGAACCATTTTGCAACCCACTTACTTCATAAATCTCAAGAGTTCCATTGTCAGTATAAAAAGGACATGAGACGTTTATGCAGGAACCACAACAAGAATGTTGACCATCAGATGGGCTGTGTACTTGATGCTGTTAAAAAGAAAGAATGTCCATATGGACTGTATCATATATATAAGGTAATTAAATGCTAAAACTATATTTAGCTGCTATATGCAGTATTTATCAATATGTTAACAATATGATTTTCTTTGGCAACTATATCTATATCTTTCCTGTTGATGAGATATAAGCTTAGGTTTGACAATGCCAATCAATGTTAGTTTTAGTAGCATTTTTTTTCTTTAAAGTAATATAGGTAACAGTCTTATACCAAATAAAAATTAGCCTTGTACACAGCAGGTGTACACAACCTAGTTTGATCTCAGAGTTTGAATATGTTGGGAATGTTATTCTTAAAAGTGGAAGCAACAGAACAAGGGTAGAAATTACATGCAATTATAGCCATATTTAAAAAAATACAATTAAGCACATTTAACATAATTATTTCCTATATATTTAATAAGATTCCCTTTCCACCGTATTAAATATGAAAATTGCTTCCTACTATAATATGCAGGTTTTCATCCAATTATTAGCAAAGAGAACATAATGAAGATTACCCAGCTAATGTTGACTTCTTTTTAAAGAAAAAAGTGATATGTGATGTGAGAGAGTGATTTTTTAAACATAAAAATATTGTGCTATAAAGCTATAAAAAGGCATCACTTGAATTAACATTGTCTGATGAATTAACTTTATGTTTTTGGAGAGAAAATGGAAGTCAACTCTCAATTTCTGTCTCCAAATTCCTTTTCCCTGTCACAGGGCAAAGATAAGGCAGAATATTATGAAATGAGTCCCATAGCTTTGTAAGATGTTCCCTTGACTAGACTAGATCAGATATAATGTGTTCACAGACTATGCTTTGCAAAATGCCTGTGAAGATCAAGATGAATAGAGTTAGCTGAGTCTCATGGAAGCTACTTTATTTCAGTCGTCAGTGTCGAAGTAGGATAATTTTTTTCTATGCATGCACAAACCCAAAATACCACAAAAAGAGATAAGGAGCTACTTTAAAAGTTCAGGCAGTGAGTCCAGAGTTTACAGTTTTGCCCACTACACAGAAGCCAAAGTCATAATTATAAAAGAAGACTAGGAAAATATGACATATAGAAGGACCATGGATTGAGAAGCTCTGTGACTATAATGTAAAAGAAATAAATTGCCTGTTTCTTCTCTTGAAAAATAACAGGATCACTGCATAGATAGGCACATAATTCATATATTTTACCTGCATTTGTTTTAAAATACCTATTGCTTACAAATAAATTACAAGTTTCAACATTCTCAGGAAATAGATTTTGCTATAGATTTTAAATGATGTTATATTAATTATGTCCAGAAATGACTTTGTCTGCATATTTTTACTTACTGCTTCACATTTTTGGGAACAATTAACTACTGCCAGATTCATAGTGTGAAATCCTGTGTTAGGGTCTCTTTCTTGTGAACACTTTGCCGTATAACAAAGTTCTCCATCGAAATATTGAATCAATGTCTGACCCGGGTTCAGTACAGTGACTTCTTGGAATATACAGACATTTTCTTTTTCTAGGGAGAGCAGGAGGAAGGAAGGAAGGAAGGAAGGAAGGAAGGAAGGAAGGAAGGAAGGAAGGAAGGAAGGAAGGA
>QLTV01003290.1:1620759-1636026 GCA_003457575.1 Thermophis baileyi | reverse complement strand
GGGAGGGAAGGAAGGAAGGAAGGAAGGAAGGAAGGAAGGAAGGAAGGAAGGAAGGAAGGAAGGAAGGAAGGAAGGAAGGAAGGAAGGAAATAGAATATGAAAAACAAGAGTACTATTTAGTATAATTTTTTTTCACATAGTTGGTGATCAACTGTGATTTATTTGCAAAGTTCAATGGTTGATGCTTAGAGCTTAAGGGGCGTGCATAAGCGCACCAGCGTGCCTACCGTCCCTGTCCTAAGGTCGTACTCGTAAAGTATCATGTACTCATAACCATGTTTGTACTTCTTCTTATTTTTTTCACAATCATGTACTTTATCTGTAATCATATACACATTTGACAAATAATAAATAAATAAATAAATAAATAAATAAATAAATAAATAAATAAATAAATAAATAAATAAATGCTTAGTGTTAGTGTGACCTTGGCTAGTACCGCGTTTCTCCAAAAAGAAGGCCGGGTCTTATTTTCTTTTGACCCCCGAAAAAATGGCTAAGCCTTCTTTTTGGAGGGTTCTAATTATTGTCTCACCTCGTGGCGGTGGCACCGACAGCCCTGCCCAGCAGGAGCCCGCTGCTAGCCCACTTTATTATTATTATTATTATTTATTTATTAAATTTGTATGCCGCCCAACTCCCAAGGGACTCTGGGCGGCTCTGTTTCGCCTTCAGATGCCTGCCGGAAGGCATCTGCAGCCAATAATAGCTGTTATTGGCTGCAGATGTCTTCCAGCAGGCATCTGAAGGCAAAATGGAGGCCAGGGTGATGCGTGCGAGTGGTGGCAAGCGGCTGCAGAAGAAGGCGAGGCAGGTGTCGGGGTGTGCAAGGCCTGGTAAGTAGGGCAGCTCCACCCCCCCCCATCCCTGGGGTGGGTGGGATCTTAATTATGGCTAATTTTGTGGGTGGGGCTTAATTTGATTGCATGTGCTCAAAAACGTGTTAGGGCGTCTTTTCAAGGTGGGTCGTCTTTTTGGAGAAACACGGTATTATTGTATTATTTGTATTTTTTTTTCTTTGCCTTGCATACTGCCCTGATATTTTAGGATAAATGGGAATTTAATAATATTTAATACATAGCTTAGGTCTTAATGGAATACAAATAACATAATATATTTAGCAATCTATGTATTATCATTCCCTTCATAAATTTAACACTACTAAAGAACAGGAAGCATAATGCTAGTTCAGGCGAATATTTCTGTTCTAACAGTATCTCTCCCTTTTTTATTTTAAACTAGAAGATTACTGAAAATTGTAAGCACATAAAGTCTATAGGGCTTGTCTTAACAACTATGTTACTAAAACTAAATATTAAACAAAAGTTATTGAAAAGAATGCTCATATGCATGTGTGTGTGTGCGCGGACACACATACACATATGTACATACCACAAATGTAATGTGGACATCCACATGTAGTAGAAGCATTAGCACTTATTTTCCGAACTTCACCCTATGAAATATTTCAATGATACATTTGTTCAATTGCACACATACATGTACTTTCATTTGTAAGAAAGTGAACAACTACATAAAAATTACCAAATGCATTTTAGCAGCAAAATATTGTTACAGATTTGAATGCAAGTTTGGAGCAACCATTAGGCCACATGCCCATATTAAGAGCACTAGGTCTATCTCCTCTTTGTTATCGTTACAATTGTTAAGTTTTTTTCTACAAAACTCAAACTACATTGATATTCACCAGAAATGAGAAAGTCAAATGGGAGCTGCTGTTGCTTTTCAATCTTGTTACAGCTGCATATTCAGGGAAGGCAACTAAACATGTGTCACTGCAGGGAGTCCACAAAATGTAGTAAAAAAATTGAGGATGGCAATCTTGAGTGTGTGATCAAATATCTGACCATTTTTGTGTGTGTGTCACAACTGTATAGCTGTTTAAAAGATCAATCGGTTGATTGATCAATGCTGTGAATGTTTTTTGTAGGTGTTATGTCACCCCAAGGCATTCTATTATATGCGGCAGAAAGGCAGTTTGTGTCTACATACTGAATATTGGGCAATATGTATAGTAGAATGACTTAGTACAATAATTCTCTATAAATGTAACAAATAATGTTGCCACTTTAGGACAGCCCCAATATTTATTGTCTAATAGTGGGTTTAGATTTGTCCAACAAGCACAATAGCTAACAACATAATTACAACTTGTAAAAACTACAGCAAATATCTATCAAGTCACATCTTCATTGCTTTTCATATTGGTATTAATATGACTAATAGCCAATCTGCTGTACTGGTTAAGGCGTTGGACTAAAATGAAGAAATTGGCTTTAGTCCTGCCTTAGACACAAAGTTAATGAGGTAACTTAGGGTCAATTACTTCCCTAGGAAGAAAACAAAACCAAGCCATTTCTGAAAATATTGACAAGAAAATTGTATGAATGTATTTAGGTAATTGCCAAAAGTCAAAAAAGAAAAAAGAAAACTATAACTTGAATAACACAGATACAAAGACATTTCTATCATAAATTGCTATGCTCCTGATATAAAAGTAGAAGAATATAATAGACAAACATTGTTATTACTATAAATGAATTAGTAACAGTATTCTGTAGCATAATATGCCACACACTATCATCCACCCATCTATCTATCTATCTATCTATCTATCTATCTATCTATCTATCTATCTATCTATCTATCTATCTATCTAATCTATTGTCTATGTATGTATTTGTTATTATTCATATTTGGCCCCTATTTCTGTCATTTTCTACGCTCAATCTATTGTCTATGTATGTATTTGTTATTATTCATATTTGGCCCCTATTTCTGTCATTTTCTACGCTCAGTCTCAGCTTTCTTTACAGGCATTCTCATTTTAACATTGCTTTGACATGGATTGGTTACAGAAGGATTTCTGAAAGCTTATTTACAAGTGTCAGTGTTTACCAACATTCTGCTACCTATATCTATCATTAGTTCTGATTTCACTGCACAGTATATCTCAGTTCTGTCAAGATATTTTTGTTTCATACACTGACATAATTTTATTCATTTTACATGATTTGCAAACTTATAATTGCTGTCATTGTAGGACAGGGTAGCATAGAAACATTTAAAATGAAAGAAAAATAAGAATTCCAAAACTATTATAAAAGTAAACATTTCTTACCAACTTACAGCTTGGTACAGTACCATTCTCACAATCACATTCTGGAGAAAATAAGAGAAAAGGGTTCACTATGACCACATCAAGGGGAATAGAAGTTGTATTTCATTCATTTATATAATTTTTTAAAAAAGCAAATTATAGATACCGCAATTCCAGTCTGGGCAACACTGTCCAGTTACTCTCTTTTTATTCAGTTTCATGTCAGCAGAGCAATTCAGAAGAGGTGAAGGACACAGATTCTCTTCACATACTAGAGAAAGAGAAATTATGTCTTTAAAAGATTATTGCCACAATATCACTAGAAAAAAATAAACATATAAAACTTGTCTCTATTATATTATTATTTCTACTATTCTACTATTTGTATTATATTATTATTGCTACCTGCCACCTTAAATTAATGGTTTGGAAATGAATAATCATTTTAGGTTCAAGTAATCAACAATAATTTTGAGGTTTCAATAGCAGAACACATTTCATAACACAAACTGTTTTAGATAAACGAGACAACCTTTCTCATGATGACTCAAATCTGTTATAAAGTATAGAAAATAGTTGCTTGTAAAACAAAACCCCAAAGCATCACGCCAAGTAAATACATGTAAATATATAATTCTTCATCATTTTTTTGGTATCAGATATTTCCCATTGAATGGCTAAGATAGTAAATGATAAAGTCTAGATGTTTAGATATCAGCATTAAATTTAAAAAATCTAAAGTGAAACTGAAAATATGTGCAGCTGACTGTTGTTTTTGTTCTTTCTGCCATTGGCAACCCTTGAGATAAGGAGCAACTCATTTAGATTATACATGCTTAGATTTTGAATAGCTGTACATAGCTAAATATATTTTTGCCTGATTATTTTCCTGAATTTTTAGAATAGCAATTATCTTAGCAACAATATAATAATTGACTCTACCTTCATGGCAGCTGCATTATAACAATACTGTATTTATTACAAGCATGTATAAGTTTATGACAAAGAAAAATCCCAATAAAACAAGTAGTAATCATTCCAAGATATGTAATCCAACACAAAACTTACCACAGTGATAATGGGGACAACAATAATGTGCAGTACTAAGATCTACTGCAAGAAGTTCTTCTTCATTGCATTCTGGAATAGGTTCAATGCAAGATTCACAAACTTCAAGAGAAACATAAACATAGGGTAATATATATATATAATGTAATGTATATACAGATATATCCACACAAACACACACATCCATATATACCGGTACATTAGTTATGGGTCAGTTTTATATTTAGATTTATATGCTGGCATATTCAAGAGAAATTGTAACCATGTTTTGAATCATGGAATATTTAATAGCTTGCAAAAATGCAAGAAGAATGAATGAATGAATGAATGAATAAATAAATAAATAAATAAATAAATAAATAAATAAATAAATAAATAAATAAATAAATAAATAGCCAAAATAAGTATGTATGTCAAGCTATGCAAAGACTTTTTAAAATTCAAGCAACGGCTTCCAACTTTGCGTTACAACTTCTAATATTAAGCAGATGTTTTAGGCATTAAGTGCTAGAAATTAAATGGAATTAAATCAGATGCATTTATTCAACTCGCTGACCTGAGAAAACATGTGAAGACTTCACATGACTCCTGAGAAAATAATGTCCTATTTTGCAGTACAAATATGATGGTATTATAATATGTAAATAGGAGGCACAGGGAGCACATGATATATGTAGTTAGGTGTCATGTAATACACCAGGGCTTCTATGTATATTTCTACTGGTGGTTTATTGATATATATGACCTCATTCAAGCTTGAAAGCTAAGAAGATTGAGCCCAGTTATTGCTTCTTGTGAAAAATAAAGAAATACCAGAAATATAGGAAGATAAATGGTGGATGGATGGATGGATGGATGGATGGATGGATGGATGGATAGAGAAACTATTTTTGTAGTTTATGGGTATGTTGTGAAAAAAGCTAGTGCTGAATTCAACTTAAAAGGTAATTTATAACATTTCACAATAGTTAATTTATGGTCAAATTATGTATGCACAGTATGTACCGGTATGTATGTATTTTACTTATATGCCACTCAAGCAATACACAGTGGGATATAGATCACAAGAATATCCATAACAGTTAAATTACATTATACCCACCAATATAAGAAGACATTATAATAATGATTATGATAAATAAAGCTTATCAAAGCCAAATAACATAATATTAACAATTTAATATATTTAAGTAATTCTTAATAAAATCAATCAATAATGTTACACAGAATAGCTCATTTTAATTCTAAGTATAATATTAAGCATATAATGAGTCCTTGTAGGTTTTCCTCCCCTTTCTTTATTAAATGTGATTGTGAAGGAGGGAGAACAGTACATATTGAGACTATAACAGTAATAATTAACTCTCATTCCCTTCCTTCCTGCAGTCAAAAACAAGTTATGCATAGGTACTATGCGATAAGAAAAGTTCTCAGCACCCAAATTCTTCCATTAAAAACTGGGTGGTTTTGTAACTAAATTTAAAAAATCACCGCTAAATCTACAGGTACAGTATCTTAGATATTTAAATCACCAATTTACCCAAGATTTTTAACATAAGAAATGTTACTTACCACACAAGTAGGAGAAACAGCAAGTATCATCCAATTTGACTTCCACAATAAACTGATCTTCTCGGCATTCTGGACGAGTAACATTGGGACATGCTGACATATCACATTCTGAATTTAAAAAAACAAAGCAATCTAGTGAAATACAACCAATGACTTGCTGTTTTAAGAGTTTAGAAGTTATATGCCTCTAAATGAAAAATATTTTCTCAGTTTCATTCTTCATCCTATCACTTACCACACTGGTATTGAGGACAGCAGGAGAAAGGAGTATATCTGACAGTCAGCTTCTCAGTTCTTTTGCATACCAGGATATTAGGGCTACATAGAGTTATGTTGCACTCTAAAACAAAAAATAGAGTCCTGAATCAAATCAATATATACTTAACCTTTTCATGGGAAGATGATAAGGAAAAGGTTTATTGTCCGTTCCAGCAGTTCTGATTAATAAACAAGTTGATGTGAATATGGACTAACTGTTCTTTTTCCAAAGAAAGCATTTTAAGATTACTGATACTTAATGTTATATTAAATACTAGCTGTACCCGGCCACGCATTGCTGTGGCTCAGTCTGGTGATACACCCGTGTTGTAATTTTGTTCAGGATGCAATTCTACATCGAACGAAGCACCAGCAGATTGATTTGGTGATGACATTCCCAATTGATTGAGAACTTTGTTCGCGATTTCTAAGCAAAAATCTTCAATCATTATCAATGCTTCGTTGTAGAATTCTGCTATGAAATGCATGTTCATATTTGAATTTTCCTTGTGTATTCGACGGAAAATATCTTCAGCCATGTGCGATTTATATTGGAAATGTGGAAATCATAAATGGATCGTAAATCAGAAACAGTGAAATGGAATCGTAACATATTTAGTATAGTGTGTGTTGCATTTACGTCCAACAGATGGCGCTGTGTTTCACAAAAAAAATGTTACCTGTCTTTTTCACAAAAAACATGTTGTTACCTGTCACAGGTATGACATCTATATAATATAGGTATATAAAAACACGCGAATACAACAATACAACGTTGTGTCAAAATTTGAAAGCAATCGGTGAAGAACTTTCGGAGATTTAAGATTTTGAACAAATGAACATTTACATTTTTATTTATATAGAAAGAAATAGATAGATAGATAGATAGATAGATAGATAGATAGATAGATAGATAGATAGATAGATAGATAGATAGATAGATAGATAGATAGATATATGATAGATAGATAGATAGATAGATAGATAGATAGATAGATAGATAGATAGATAGATAGATAGATAGATAGATAGATAGATAATAGATAGATATAGAATATATTAAAAGCAAAGAACAACATAAAAACTCGTATCTAAAGCTATTCGGCTTCTTACATTAATGTACCATTATTTTAATGTATGCATTAAACTAAAAACAGAGAAGCTTGAAATTACATAGAGAATAATACATGTCACTGGGATTAGCTCAGCACACAACTGGATTGCCATTTGGTATCCTACCTAGTGTTGTTGTTGTTGTTGTTGTTTTTAACTTCTAAGAGATAATTGAGAATGTTTGCAAAACCCCTTTCTCAACTTTCAGACTGGTTTTGGAATGTTCATGTCTTAATTGACCTTCTAATTGTCCATAATTAAACATGTCTATAAGCCTGTATGCCATCTCCCACTTCTCCATGAGAAGGTGTTACCAAAAATGTGTTTCAATTCATATTTGCCGTCTTGACTTTAGTCAACAAATGATGAACTGGGTATTTCTACCATAATTCAAAAGAGGAAGATTTTTCATGGGCTGTGCTCATATTAGATCACAGAAATGAAATATGGTGAATAGGTTTTTTAAAAAAACCTTAAATGTTGACTTTTACAATGATAGATTATTTTCTCACTATACATTAGTTATGAGCCAATTTGGTCTAGTGATTAACGTACCAGGCTAGAAAATGGGAGACTGTAAGTTCAAGTACTGCTAGCTAGCTGGGTAATTTTGGGTCAACCACTCTTTCTTAGGCCAACCCACCTCACAGGGTTGTTGTTATGGGGAAAATAGGAGGAGGAAGGTTTGTTGATATGTTTGTCTCCCTGAGTTATTTGTAAACATATAGACAAATAAATAATTGTGCCAAATATTTTAGATTTCTCTATACTACACACAGATTATTTCCTATCAACTGAATATCATGCCTGTCATAAATATTACATACCACAGATATTTTTTGGACAGCAAGTTTGTTCTTCAATTACACTGACAATCACTTCAGCCTCTCTATCACACATTGGAGATGGCTGCTTATCACATTCAGGCTCTGTATCAATAACGTTCCCATTCTCCATGCACTTATACATGCAGCATCCTTTATTGGAGCCAATCCAAATCTCCCCAACAGAGTGAGGATGCCCTTCGTTATCTGTACAGACTATTAAAAAAAAGTTAAAAAAACAAATCTTTTTTAATGACATCCCAAAAAAATGCCCTGTTTGCATTATGATATAAGACTGTAAACTATATCCGTTACCAGCAGCTGAAAGTTAAATAACTTCTGACGTTTGTAAGAAGCTGGAGCAAAATAAATGCTGACACTTAGGAGAAGGAGAGAAAGGAAATATTACAGGAATTTGTTATTTGCCCCTAATAAATTTTCACTTTTGCAAAACTATCATTAATTAATGCCTCTTGCTATATAGTTTTGACCTCAGGCTCATATGACTGCAATTATGCTATACAGATCCAGAATGATTACCTACCTTTACTCTGTATATGATGTCTGAGTCATTAGAACGTTAAAGTACAGGCCTAGCTTAATTCAATACTGCAAGTGATATAAGAACTTTTATTGTCAATAAAATAATCATTTTGGATTCCTTTGTTTTATTGTATTTGTTTTACCTTGAGCCTCAGAAATTATAATTCTATCACTTCAAAATTAACATATTCTGAAGGATTTTTACCAGCAAACTGGCATTTCATAACACTCATAAAGCTCTTTCAAATTCTGAAATAGTTGGAAGGTGTAATTCCAGATTTAAATGAGAAGCATCGCAATGAATTTAATGGGATTTATGAAGTTATGATTACTTTTACAGCAGCGGTTCTCAACCTGTGGGTCGCGACCCCTTTGGGGGTCGAACGACCATTTCACAGGGGTCGCCGCGCGCGTTAGCCCGCCATTTTGGTGCCACCGTCACTGCAGGGGTGAAAAGGTCCCGGTTCAGCCGTGCCTGCGGGTCGCTGGACAGCTGGTAGCCCGGACGCCGCCATTTGGGTTCTTCTACCCTCTGCGCATGCGCAGAATGCAAATGGCGGCGTCCGGGTGACGTCTCCTGCTTCCCCGCTATCAGCTGTCCGGCGACTCGCAGGCAAGCCCGAACCCGGAGCATTTCGCCCCTGGTGCCACGCCCCCTTTTTCACCTCATCGCGGCGGCGGGGGGGGTCGCGGTGGTGGCGGGGGGGTCGCGGCATTAGAAAGGTTGAGAACCACTGTTTCACAGTAAAACCTCTACAGAAAAATACCAGCTTCCTAGCTATACCAATTAGGGAACATAAATTCTGGAGCTATACTGGACTGTTTATTAATTTTATGCGGTATTATTTGGATAAAGAGAAGATAAAAATAAAAATCATGCCTCTGCCCCATCAGAAAGCAAGAATACTTGAATCTAATAGGAAAAATATGCTAGCATATTAATATAGGCTTACTCACCACATTTGTCTTCTGGAATGCAAAGGTCAGAGTCTGTTCTATGAAGAATGGTCCCCTTTTTGCAAACACAGTCTTCTCTTAAATAGGAACATGATGATACTTCATAAAACCATTTATTTAGGCATGTTTTTGCATCACAGGGTTGGACACAAGGTTGATATTCCTTCCCATCAGGGCAAGCAAGCCCTGCATGTGTAGGAAAATAAATATTGCTGTGATTTTCTTAACGTTCATTAGAAAAGGGAAGAAAGAAGGTGGCAAGAGGAAACATTTCTCGTGAATCATAGTTTATCTAAATGAGCAGGTTTAGCTACACATTTCAGTCTGTACAATTTGTAAATTGTTTCCTTGTCACCAAAGGATAAACATTAAAGAACACAACTAATAGATCCTAACATTAGAAAACAATGATTTGTATGATTAGAAATATAGGCCCATTTCCATTAAAATCCTTGTCTGAAGATTATTTTAACTGATCTTTGCTGTAAGTCAGCGGTTCTCAACCTGTGGGTCGCGACCCCTTTGGGGGTCGAATGACTTTTTCACAGGGGTCGCCGCACGCGCTAGCCCGCCATCTTGGAAATGCTCCCAGTTCGGCCGTGCCTGCAGGTCGCCAGACAGCCGGTAGCCACAGAAGCGTGAGACTTCGCCCACCCGCCCGGACACCGCCATTTGAGTTCTTTTACCCTCTGCGCATGCGCAGAACGCTTTGCGCATGCGCAGAGGGTAAAAGAACTCAAATGGCGGCGTCCGGGCGGGTGGGCGAAGTCTCACGCTTCCGTGGCTACCGGCTGTCCGGCGACCCGCAGGCACGGCCAAACTGGGAACATTTCACCCCTGGTGCCATGCCCCCTTTGTCACCTCATTGCGCGTGGGGAGGAGGTGGGGCAGGGGTCACGGCGGCGGGGAGGGGGTCGCGGCATTAAAAAGGTTGAGAACCACTGCTCTAAGTGGTCATATAGAGTTTCCTTCTCTTGCAGTGTTAGCATTATGTATTGAACTGATGGAGAAGAAATAGTAAGTCAAAGATCTGATTACATCTGATTAGATTTTCAGGGGTTCTTTTCAGTAACAAAAATTAGTTTGTAACCTGTAGATCTCAGGACTTGTCATATACAGTATTTCTACAGTGAAATTTCAAAAGTTCATTGGTATCAATTCTATATTATTGCTAACATATGTTCTTGAAAATAAAGATTTTTAAGAAAAATATTGCAATTTTAAAAAGTTTTTCTGACCCTGAAAAAAGTAATTTCATATGCATATAGTGCATTGTTTTTCAGTTTATAATTTTACTTTTGTCATGGATGCCAAGAAATGTAAACAGAGTGTCCTCCTACCCCTACCCCCATTTGTCCTCCTTTCCAATTGTCAATGTCTTCCTTTGCCTGTTCAGATATTTGGTAATCCTACATGAAAAATATTTTACAACAGTGTATATGCCTACTCTAAAATCTGGGATGCAGAGTGATGAAAACAATCTACATATTTATCAGTAATTAGATCATATACAGTTTATCATAACATATAGGTAATCCTCAACTTACAACCAATTGCTTCCCCGCCCTCTCTCCTGCAATCAAGCAATTGCATTTTGAGCACTAACAACTGGCCCACGTTTATACCCCTTTTCAGTATTCTGAAGTCATGTGACCGTAATTTATTTTTAAAAAAATGGCAGAAAACCAGTGTTTATTTCTATTTCCAGCAAAATATGCCCATTGCAGGCATTAGGTTTAAAAAAAAAAAAAACTTCTGCAAAAAAGGTTGTAAAATCAGGCACAGTCATGAAAGTGACCTGCTTAATGACTGGCATGACGTATGATCGTAATTCTGGGTTCAATTAAGATCATAAATTGAGGACTACCTGTATTAGCATTTAGTAATTAATAACTATCAATATTAACCTATAGTATCTAAAATGTTATTGAGTAGAGTGCTAAGCAAAATATAAATTTGAGTCGTTCCGTTCTAAATCTAGCCTTCTGTGTATCATTAATGTCTAGTAAACAAAAATGCAAAAGCCAAATAAAAATGAAATGATCAGGAATGAGGGCATTAAACTTACAACAGTAATCTGGTGTCCTCCACTTAATGCAGATATTATGCTTGTTGCATAGCGCTACATATGCAGAAAGTGCATCACATTCATAATTCTCAAAATAGGTATTGTTAACCCACATTTTTTCACAAAAATCTTGTGGTGAAACCTAGATGAAATATATTTGATAAATCAATAATCTGGATAAATTGGAGAAAAGTAATCATTAGTTTCATATTAACAGCTTTTGTACAAACAAAACCACAAGCATTTGTGTAATATAGCTGTTTAATAAAAGTTGCTGAAATGTTAATGAAATAATATTTTTTTTGAAATATTAATATAATTCCTATATTTAAAAAATAATTGCCCAATTGATTTTTATTTATTCATTCATTTTCCCCATTTTGAAAGTCATATTTATTTAAGGCCCAGTGACCCATTTTTGCATATGAAACCTGGTTTATCGGTAGAAAAAGAAAGTTTAATTCCACTTCCTTCTTACAGCCCCTTCTGCATTTTCAAATTCTGCTGCAAAAAATTAGGGAGACAGTTATTTAATCAATTGCGCTCATTCTGGAGCCACTTCCCAGCCCTACCTGCCTATATGTTACAACTCTACCATAGTCTACCCAAATTTGAGTCTGATCCTTTGGCACCACATGCTTGCCACCCCTATTCTGTACTTATAATTACTTCACACTCACTTTTTTGTGACAAGGGGCAAAAACCCACTTCTGTAAGAGTTCCATACAATATGTACAATTATCCTCTGTGCAGTCTCTGATGGGTCTTCTTGTTGTTACATCAAAAGATTTCTCAATTTCCCAACTTTTGATAAAAATTTCAACTTCCTCCATATTTGTAATTATTGTTCTATTTTGCATTTTCAAGTCATCAGCAGGGTCACCATTGCAGACACCTTAAAAATAAGCATATACTTAAAATATATGAAATGATTGAAACAGCATTTTCTGTTTCAGCATATTAAAATAAGGTATAATCAGTTTAAGAATGCATTTTTTTGATTTCCTGCATTCATCTGCCTATCTTTTACTTTAAAACAAAAACAAAAAACCAGAGTATAACACGCCTAAGTAGTCCTTGACTTATTACCACAACTGAGTGAAAAATTTCTGTTGCTAAGCACGATAGTTGTTAAGTGAGTTTTGCCCTATTTTACGCCTTTCTTGCCATGGTTGTTAACTGAATCACTGCATTTGCTAAGTTAGTAACACGGTTGTTATGTGAATCTGGCTTCCCATTGACTTTGCTTGTCAGAAGATTTAAAATGTGATCACTTTATGAAGTTACACTGCAATACCCCCAGTACACTGCAACTTCATAAATACATGACAGTTGCCAAGCATCTGAATTTTGATCATGTGTCCATGGGGATGCTGCAACAGTCATAAGTGTGGAAAACGGTCATAGGTCCCTTTTTTCAGTGCTGTTGTAACTTCGAACAGGTCACTAAACAAATAGTTGTAACTCGATGACTACCTGTAGTGGAGACTTAATTCTCATAAAAGTTCTATTTAACAGTTTCATACATTCTGATTTATCATAACTATGTTCAAAATTTCTAATTACTACTAGAAGCATTACACTAATAATATATTTTGGGGAAGGAAACATAAAAATTGAACAATATAGCACCAATTTCAGACTCAATTAATTAAAACTCAGAGCATTTACATAGAACATAGAATTGAAAAAGTAAAAAGAATTGTCCTCATATTCCCCATTACCTTTTCTGTTAACTTCAGCAATGAATATTGAAGCTGGATAAGTTAGAAGAATTTACTGTGATAATTTTACATAAAATAAATGGCAGCCGTAGAAGGAAGGGAGAAAATAGAAGTAAGACCTTTGAAAAGAAGATTGGTGAGCAAATTTAGATTTAAAAATTTAAACGTTCAAAGTCAGGATAACAAAATAAATTATATATATTCTTACCACAAAGCCCTTCTGTCTTTGTAGATACATTAGAGTTAAAGCCATATTGGATGTCCATAATGCCTGTAACATGAGCCCATTTAATATTGATTCCAGCTGGTGTATTGATTACATACATTGCTCCAGTGTCCTGAATACATATGCCATCTTGCAAGAAAGGCAAAGGTTGGATTATAGAATTCACAATTACCTAAAATAATTTTAAAAAAATTACAGGAATTAAAAGAGTCATTCCAAAGCTATGCTTTTGAAAACTATTCAGAGAAGAATTCTCTCAAACCTCCAAACAATCTCACAATATTTAAATCTGACAATACACTTTTTCCTAAGTTATATTTTTAAAAATGAATTATTTTTAGCAAGTAAGGTAAGGCCTTATAGCTATGTATTAACTACAAAATATGTAGTTATTTAATTCTACCCCAAAACTGCCTATACTATTGACGTTTCTGATAAACCATAACTATGTCTTGAACACAAAACTTAGAATGTGCCTTGTTTTAGCATCTGTTATGAATGCAACATTATAATCACAAAAGATAAGGAAGCATCATTTTGGGTTGAGGAATATACATAGAAAGTATCCTTAGTGATTCCTCATTTGCCTATAAATCCTATTGTGATTGTATTATTTTTTTCTGCAGAATTAAACCAATTTTGAGAATAGTTGAATGGGATTAAGCCCAATAGTTGAATGGGCAGCCAACAGCCAACAACAGAGGGACAACAACAACAACAACAACAACAAAATAATAAAGAACAAATTTCAAGATATATGAATTTTCTTTTTTAACAGCAAATACTAAAGATGAAATGTTGATCTGGGAAGTATTTTTTGAAAAGGCATTATTGCGGTTTTAAAAAATCATGACAAATGAGATTAATATTCATAACGTACTATAAGACATTTATTCAGACCTGAGGCTGAACATTTAAAACCAATTGCCAGGTTGCTTTCTGGACACAAATTAAAATGTTTGAATAAACTATTAAAATCCTAACCATTTTAGGGGATGATTATCTGAAGGACTGCTTTTTTTGTTATGAACTTGTCCTTAGTTATTTAGGCGAGATGAGCGATGTAAAATTTAATAAATAAATAAATTTAAAATCTTTAGCCTGCTCTATAGACCATTTCCAAATGTACTTCCATAGTGTACTTTGCCTGCTCCTTTGCTTAATTAGAAGATTTATTAAAACACATCTTTTTAGTCAGGCACTTTAATGTAAATTATTTTAATATTTAATGGTCTATAATTCTTAAATAATTAAAAATTCAGATCTGCTTTATATAGATGGCTGATATGTTATACATACAAAGATAATCACAGTTCTTAGGCTTTCTATTAATAGTAGCCTCTTATCCATTAAGGCCAGTTAGTTTATGCCTGTAAAAGAATTGGATTGTCTACATTTGCAGCAGGATTCTACAGTCCAGCAAAAACTTAACTCACCTTTCTTGCTAAGCGGTTAATAAGTACTGCATATGGTGGTATTGTTACATTAAGTTTCTTAAAACAAAGACCAGAAGCACTTCCTGCTGGGACCTTGAAAAGAAAGGACAAAATGTCCTGAAACTAAAACAATTAGCAGATTACTAATTCTTAAATAATGATTGATTTATTAACAACTGTACTTTAAAAATACTCACTAGTTTTCTTATTGAATTTGCACTCTGAAAAATAATTTTAAAAATGAGTCAGATTTCTTGTCACATAAACACATCATTCCAGCTCAGAGGTAAATATTGTTAGACTGCCCTCATGTGTATATTCATGAGTAATGAGACAAATATATATATACCGATATAT
>QLTV01003290.1:1610050-1620687 GCA_003457575.1 Thermophis baileyi | reverse complement strand
TATATATATATATATATATAATTTGCATTAGTCCCTTCACAATTGTTCTGAACATTTATATCCTCAATTTAAAAACTCTGAATCTAATGCAATACCTGACAATAACCCCCATTAAACTCAAACTTTTTTCTGAGAAGGTATGAGTAGCATTAGATGTTAATATTTATAACTTACTAGGTCAGTCTGCTCAATAATACACTTCTACTAATTGTTTTATTCATGTGGAATTATCAAGAATCATTAACAATATATTTCAGGTATAATATAAAAGTGAAACATACTTTTTAATATTTATGTTAGGAAATGTGTTTACAAATATAGAAACCCAAAACATTTTCAAAGCATTGTAAAAAGTTTTGTTTCTATCTTTAGTGTTTAAAATATGAAATGCTAATTAGTGCAAGGTACTATGTAAGGTTCCTACCTGATTAGCTGGGCACTTTTCAATATGAGCCACAATAATTTCTGTGGGTAACTTGACTAAAATATAGGATGCTACTTTATATAGTGCTACATTATTTCCATCAAATGTAATGATACTCAGTTCAGAGAGGATAGAACACTGACCTAAGGAAGAAATTACAATTAATGAGATCTCATTAAGATTTCAGGCCTCTTTCAATCTGGAATCATACACTGAATAAATTACAATTGCATTGAATTTAAAAATAATAATTTAAAAATTGCTTAAGAAATCATAAAGTTATACTGCTATCTGTATTTGCTTAGAAGTACTCTATGATTTCATATACTAAAATCAATTTGCAATATATTGTACTGATAAAAAGGGTACTTTACAAAGTATGTAAAATTACACCTATGCATCAGACACAACAAACAGTCAACAGAGATTGGATTGTCTGACTTAGCTACAATTACATTTGGTGGCAATCAGCAGAAGTGATCAGACTAGCAAACACTGGAATTCTGCTTGTTCACTGGTAAATCAAACAGCTGATTTGTCATTCTGTGCAAATATAGCAATGTGCAAATATGTTACTTCAACTCAGACTTTCATATCTTATTCTGCTAATGAAAAATGCATTTTATATCAAGGATATATCAACTCAGTTGTCTGACAATGCTGAAAAATAAATTTCAGTAAATGAGAAATAAAAATTATGCAAGCAGTTAAAACAGGATGTAAATTTATATGTTACCCCAAGGCGCTTCAACAGTGAGATGGCAGCATATAAATTTAATTAATAAATAAAATAAAATTGGCATTCTAGGATTTTCTTGGCATAATTTTCCTGTACTATTTCAAATGCAAGTTTAGGATTCTCTGTTTCATATATAATCCAATATAACCATGCCAAGACTTACAAGGACATTCCCATTCAGGACAGCAGCTGTCGCTGTTCTTCTGAACTGGCATCCCTCGAAAACCACAGTCAGGTTTCTCCACATTCTTATGGCAGTTCCTTGAAAGATTGTACAGCATCCATTCCATGTTAATGCAGACGAACTGGCTACATTTGTCTATAGGATCAAGGTATCTTGGCTTTTCCATGATGGGGGAAAAAATTGAGTCATTGACATATGACGACATAGTTTGTGTACCAAAATCAGCAGGCTCTTTTAAGTATAAAAATGTGATTACGTACCTATTGAAATTCTGACTATTGCAGTCTAAATGTTTACCATAAAACCTCAGAAATATGTAGGTTTATAAATATAGATCTTTGGGATTACCAGAGATATGATCCTTTTGGTTGGCATGTGATAGTTAACTATAATAACACTAATTTTATTAGTCATAATAGTTATAAGGTAAATGTGCTATTAAGGGATAATCATAAAGGATGTATTTACCACTGAACCATTTTATAATTAAGAAATATGCAAACACATCTTGAGAGCCAGTTTAATGTAGTGGTTTAAAGCACTGGACTGGAAACCCAAAGACTGAGTTCTAGTCCAGCCTTACCACAAAGCCAGCTGGGTGACCTTGCAGAGAGGATTTAGGAACAGTGGAAAAGGCGGGGCTTGTCATCTGACATTCAGAAGCCCCATCCCTCTTAATCAAGAGTTTTAGGTTTTAATTAACAGGTTCCATGGCCTGAAAAAACTGGAAATCTCTCCAATAAAACAGGGATATTTTTAAAATATAGAAGTAAAAGGTAAAACAAAAAAGAAAGCAAAAATATCTTTACCATGCATTCTGAAGATGTCACAGATACAAGTGTATGTATTATTGTGCCAAATGAAGTGTGTTCGTCACTCTTTGTTGTCATCATTTTAACTTCAGCCTCTGTGGGTTGGGTTTCCACAAGTTTTGCAGCGACTTGAGATGAATCTGTTATTGTAAAATTCTGTGAGCTGATGATACTTACTTCCTCTGGTTTAGTCACACTGTAGTAAGATTTTGTTGATGGAATCCTAGACCAATCAAATGTTATATCTGTCACCTCAGAGAAAGAAACTGGTTTTACTGAAGTTGTGCTGCTTTGACTAGCAGATACAGTCATCTGAACAGGTAATAAAGATGGCTTTTCAGTCCTTGCATATGTTGTGATGTTTTCCTCTGAGGTTTTATTACTTTTTAAGGCATACAAAGTGCTTGTTATATTTTGAAATTTTGAAGCCTGGGTTATTGCTGTTTTGACCCAGTCTGAAACTTTATCCATTTCTAAGGGCATGGTTTGTAGAGAGTCTTTGCATGGTTTAGGTGTAAAGACAGTAACATTCGGAACATAAATGGGTGCTGGGGAGACAGCAGGAACAGGGATTGAAGTAATAGTTGAGTGAAAATCAAAACTTATAGGAGAAAATTCAGTAACTTCAGCAATTTTGTGAGGAGCTATTGTGCCAGCAGAAGAAACTAATAAATTTTCTGAGGGGCTTGTTGAGTACTTTTCAATAATACCTTGTGGGGTTGACGTAATATTCCAAAGTTTGCCCAGAGTCAAATCTGATTCCATTGCTGGTTCTGCAGACTGAGCACCTGTTAAGGAAGATAAAGTTCTCCTATCCACTGAAGTAGTCAAAGAAGGCCTTCTTGTTCCCAAATCCATGGCTGAGTCATCAAAAGTAGTCAAAGAAACTGAAGACATAGTATGTATAGTGGAAAGATTTGTAATTAAAGTTGAATTTGTTGAGCTCAAATCATCATTTAGCAATATAGCAGGCATTTTTATATCAGTGCTAGTTGGTACTACAGCAGACGTGATGGGAACTCTTGATAAACTTCCAGAATGTGATGCTGTAACAGAAATCTGAGGAGTAGAAGTTCTTGTTGTCAACATTTTAAAAGAGGTTTCTGAAGATGAAGTAGTAAAAGCATCAACACTTTTAACTGTTGATGCAATTTCTGATTCTGGATATGAACCAAATGGTTCATAAGTTATTTGTGCTTCATCCTGTGAAATCTTAATAGGAATGCTACTTGGCACCCTGGTATCAGCAAGCTCTGACAAAGTTATGAAATCAGTTGGAATTGGAGATGAATCTGCATGCAACACATGTTTACTTTCTGCTGAAACTGAACTTGTCTCAGATGATTTGGTAGTCTGAAGAACTGCTAGAAGAGAAATCGTGGAAGGCCTTAAATGAAAGCTCTTTGAAATAAGTGTCACTTCCCCAGTTCCTTTGGGCCTTTGAGATGTAATTGGAGGAGGCATTAATGTTGACGTTGTGTGGGCTATTTGGAGATTAAAAGATGATTTTATGGGAAAAGAACTTTGTGTCACAACTGAAGTTGTTTTACTAACTACATCAGCAACAGTAGAAAAATGTTTTGTGGTTAAGGAAGAAATATGTTCAGAAGGTGTCAGAGGTGCTTTTTGTGATGATACAGATGCAGGCGTTAATGTTTTATTTATCAATTTCAAATCTGGTTGAATAGTCACTGAGTCTGAATCTGAAGTACTATGAAGAGGATTTGATACAAATGAAGTAAATCTACCGGTAGCAATAGATACAGGAACTGGAGGCATAGTTGTTGTAAATGTAGACAGATAAGAACTAATTCCTGAAGTTACAGCAAACGTTTGTGTTAAAGGTAAATCTGTCAGTGTTGTGGAAGTTGGAAGAGTTCTAGCTACCACCGAAGAAGGAACTGCAACTTCCAATAGTGTAGTTGACTTAGTTATTAAAGGAAAAGCAGTCACTGATGGTATAGCAGTAGGTGCAGGGTTACTTGATGAAGAGAAATTGTAAGTTTTATTGTAGGATATTGTTTTTACACTAACCATAGGAGCTTCATAAGTAGTTGGGAAAGTTGCTGACAGAGATCTAAGCAGCATAGGTGGGGTGGTTGTGTTGTAGCTGTCTTCAGAAAATAATTCTGAACCTGGTGACAAATCAGGTAAATGCATGCTTGAATGAGATACCATTATTGAATAAGCATCTTTGGCAGTTGTTGGTTCAGTTGTGATTTTGATAGATAAATTAACATAGGTTGGCTCAGTCTCTTCAATAACCATTGTAAGTGGCATCTGAGAAAATGTTTTTGAGATATTCGTTATCTGGGAACTTAATATTGTAGGGTTTGTTCTAACTGGTTTGGTTCCAAATGAAGATTCTGTTGGTTTCACAGCAATGCCTGGGGGGAAAAAAAGTCTTACTCCATATGATTTTGAAAAGACCATGGATAATGAGAATTGTAATCTGGTGTCACTGTCCCAATGCTACATGCAGAAATCTGTGCTAATTTTCATGAACAGTATATCTACTCTTTTAGACAATAAACTCAGAATCGCTCTATGAATCAGATGGGCGGTCTCTAAATTTGATAGATAAATAAATGAAAGTTGAGAACAGCTTTATAAATGTTTCCATTTATTCTTAGTAGTAATAATAGTAATATGCCTTATTTTCACATATCTATAAGCAAATAATGATGCAATCTGTAACGACAAATGTAATAGAGCCTTACAAATGCTGTACCTCTAGGATGGCATCAATGTTATGAAACCTTTGCTCCTTGAAATCCATCAATGTTTTTTGGTTGTTTGTTTAATTATTTTATCTGTGGTTTAATTTTGAGTACTGCCTATTTTTATTAATATGTAATTGTACTCTGGATGGAGTATTTTTGCTATAATTGTAACCCACTGAGTGTCTCCTAATTACCACAGCCCCCCCTCCAAAAAAACGAATGAATGAATGAATGATGTTGTGGCAATGCAAGAACATTATATAAAGGACACTTACAATCTTCTGGATAAACACATTTAAGTGTGACTTCATCTAGGATCATAGCTTTTGGACAATATGGTATGCATCCTTCAACCCTACAATAAAAGATTCAAGAAAAATACAATACAAGCAATTATTTTGCCCATATAAATTATCCAGAACTCAAAATACTTGAATGTGATTTAGAATTATCATTCTAAAGAACTTCTTAACTAAAGTTTTTTAAAAAACCAACTTAATATTATTTGTAGACAATTCACGTGGAAAATAATACAATAAATATTCCTTTTACTCACGGTGGAAGAAATTTGCATGCTGTTCCTTCAGGATCATTGCATGTTTTAACACAAGGATTTGTGCAAGGTTCATATCTCCATTCACACATCCTCCTGTAAGGTATTGCTGACTGCAGTTCTAAGAAATGTTAAAATCATTTTGTAAATGATACATTTCTCTCTATAAACCAATAGCTGAAGCTGGCAGAAATACTGTGAATGAATTTACTCTAAATGTATCCCTCAAGCTTTTCCCTATTGAAAAATGCAGTACTTTCTTGTCTGCCCCCTCCCTCACTTCAAACAAATATAGTGTTACATATGTACTCTGCAGACTTCTAGAGTTGTGTGTCTTTTATGAAATCATATACTGTAGATGTATTTGGAAATGTAGGCCACAGTGTGATTCTAAAGAATATTTATATAGAAACAAATGCAATAAATAGTTATGAAACATAAATTGCTCTTCCAAATAAAAGCAACTGAATCTTGTAAACAAAATTTATAATTGTATATAATTATATTCACCTAAAATCTACTGAATAAATCTATTCTATACACAAACACATATACACATACACACCAGGGCTGGGTTCTAACTTACCTCGCCGCTGGTTCACTTCCTCCCGCGCCGCATGGGTGTGCGCGCATGCTTCGCGTGCATGTGCAGTGCCAAAAACCCAGCTTCTGCGCATGCGCAGAAGCCAAAAACAAAATGGTGCCACCATAGGCGCCGCCGAGAGACCCGGTTCGTGGGCGTGGCCAGCCGGCCATTGCTCCCGGTTCGGCGAGCGGGGGGAATTTCCCGCTACCGGTTCTATAAATCCGGTCCGAACTGGGAGCAACCCACCTCTGATACACACACACACACACACACACACACACACACATATAGACACACACACACACACACACACACACACTACATACATGTGTGTGTGTGTGTGTGTGTGTGTGTGTGTGTGTGTGTAATTTCAAAGTAAGGACTGTAACTATAGTTGGTAAAAATCATAGGTTTTTGCAGCATGGGGATTTGACAGCATCTCCCATATACCATGATTTGTAACTCACCCTCAATACTGAAGCTACTTAAGCTTTTGAATTCTTCGGAACCATCAAACTTTGAGATCTTCACTGCGGAAGTGCTAAGTGTAAGGAAGAAACCTCTTTTGCTGTGCAGTTCAAATGTACTATAACTAGAGATCCAAAGTCCTTGGTGATGGATAAAAGTTGTTCTTCTACGAAATGACAAACTTGCATCCCACTGTGCTAAGAAAATGCTATTGTTATTGTGTACATAAAGAAAGTAGTTTGGCCTTTCTGCACACTCAAGTGAAATCAGAGATGAAGCTGCCAGAAAAAAATGAATTTTTTTCACTTTTCATATAAAAGCTTTAATACATATTACAGCAGCATTTAAATATACTGTACATATGACTGAATAAATGATACAAAATTCAGAGAAACAAGCTAAATTGCACAGATCAATCCAAAGTAATATTAGAAAAGGTACGAGCAACATAATGTGTTCCACTTCCAAATATCTGATGAGGCTGATGCCAGTAAGTATATTTCTGCCCAACTGACAGTATTTTTATATTCTTTAAAAGTACATTTTTAAACCACCCATCAATAGGAAGGGAGAATATTTACTGCTGTAGCTCAAGGAACAAATTCAGGGGCCCTTCATAGAGTACAAAGACTCTACAGCCAGAATATCCAAAACTGTGATCTGTTTTCAAAATACTTTGCTTTAGAAATTTATACTGGATATTACTGGAAAGAAAGCAGGTGAAAAAGGCTGCCTATGGAGCATTTCACAAGAAGTAGAAAGGTCCCTTTTAATTGCTCAATACCCAGACTTTTGTGTCAGCTCCATACAAAGTTAATACTTATCTTCTTATTGCTTTAACTGTGGAAATAGAAAAATGTCTCGTCACTGTCAAAGCTTTTCTTATCCAGTCTATTACAATAACATTTAATCCAATTTAGGAAGTATGTTTAAAAGAACACAATCTAGTGCAGAAAATTTAATCCTTTTGCAGGTATAAAACCTGGAATTTAATTATATTGGATCAGAAGTAAATACTCACATAAAATTTTATCTTTGTAAAGTCCAGGAGTTAGCATAAAATTATAATATACTTTTTCATGGAGATTGTTTCTAGATAAAGGAAAGATCTTTTTGCTGTTAACATTGATTCCTATAACTGTATCATTCTGTCCATAACTGGCCAAAATATAAGGCCCTTTCCCAAGTTCTGGAAGTACAAAAATTACAATGTTAATTAGTAATAGGAAAACTAGTCATCTAGGACAAGCCATTTGAAAGCACAGAAACTTGTTGAAATGAATCAAAAGCAAAATAGACATAAAATTAGAACTCCAAAAATCTGGATAACTACTGCGTCTAATACCTTGAGTTTTCATGATCATTCCAGACAACAATTTATACAGCTACCGGTAGTATGTTATCCCAATATGCTCTTGTGCATTAACAAGGCCCTTTGATTTGCACCATTCAGAAAAACAATATTAGAATCCCATTTCTTATAGTATCAGCCAATTTTGGGAAGTAGTGATAACTAATTTATCAATTGCCCCTCCAAATGCTTATTTGAAGGTGACCCAATTTCAGTTTATTTCTATCGGTTAAGTAACTGATTTCCCCTCATTTTTACAGCAAACATACTACTAAAATGTTTTCTAAAACTAAAGAACAAATTAGAGAAAGACTTGCATTAGAATATAGACGTAATTCAAGAGGTTTCACCTCCATATTTCTCAGGAAATAATAACTAAAATGCAAACAAAAGATTGTCATTAAATGGTATAGAAAAGGCCTAAAAAGGAAAAGAGATTTGCTTTGTATTTTAAATACAAATTTAAAATTATTAATTAATTTTTAAAGTATTCATTTCCTTTACAGTCTGCTTCTGTTAATACTGACTACTGAAGCTAAAACTGTTCTGTCTCTAAATAGTTTTAAAATACCACAAGACCTGGCTATCAGAAAAATGGCATCCTGCCTCTTGCCAGTTGTTTTGCCTGTGTCCTAGACAGCAGTTGTCCCTGAATATATTTGTATCTGTATCTTTTTTAGAAACAGAGCAAACAACAACAAAATATCTACATTTATATTTGCATTAATAGTCAAATATGGCATCAAATTGTGCTCATTATCCCATATGGAATATGACCATGTTTTATTTCTGCAACTTGAAATAATTTTTGAATGCAATCTACTTATTCAATAAAAAGGATAAGTGTCTTTGATTCATGTATATGTACCTAATATTATTTTCTTTAATACTGAGAAAAATGCATACCTTGGTTGTAATAATCACAATCGTAAGCTGGAAAAAAGAACAATATATTAGTAAACATAATGGACAACAGTAACAGAATTTGTGATTGAATATTTACAGTCAACTAGAATTCACAAAAAGCTACTTTTACATCTTTTAATTAAGCCCTTTACTGAGTTAAGTATTTACTCAGTTTCATCAGTAATACAAGAAAATATATCAACATAGAGCCACTAGTTATGAAGATTTATTTTATTATTATGCACATACCTATGATTAGCCTTTTCTGAACTGCCAAATAAAAAATAAGTCCATATACATTTACATTTTCATCCACACTCAATAACCAGTGCAAAAGACCTTTTTCTTTCAAAAATGAGTAATATATAAAAATATATTAGTAGATGGATGCTTGTACTTTACATTACTATGGTTCTTGTCACGTGAGGCTCTCCATGAATGCAGTTTATAAATAAGAAAGTTTCCCTGCCTGAAGACATTTCTGTATGGGTAGATGGCAGAAAGAGTAACTAAATGGTCCATGTGATGTTGAAGATGGAATTAATTAGCATAGCCCCATCTCCATTTGATTTGGAAGGGAGAGAGGGAGAGAGTCTGGGAATTAGGAAAATTTGGTTGTAAAAGCTGTACTGATTAACATAAAGACCAATTATAAAAATATACAGTAGATTAAAAAAAATCCTATGCTATGATTTCTAGTGTCACCATCTATGTATATATTCTAGCACGTTGAACTGCTATGACTTAATGGAAAACACTGTGTGAAATAATCTGCATTATTTACAGGCATTATACTTAGTAATATAACAAAAAGCATACATACGACAGAGAGAAGGAGATCGCCAGTGAATTACTGCACCCTGCTGGCAACATTTGTGAGCGTAAGCTGCAATGCTAGTGCAGAGACATTCACAGTCCCCACCAAGATTACAGTTGCACGTATCCGTATGACAGTTTTTCACAAATGATGTTACATCGATCTGGAAAATATGGAGAAAAATAATAGTATGGGATAATATAAAGGCATAAAATCCATCAGGAAACAAGAGAGATTTTAAAATTAGTATAATGTAATTGTAATCTCATCTAAAATATATTCTCTATTTTAGGATATACAGTAGATATCTGCAAAAATGTATCAGCCTGGCATTAGAAAGTTCAAAGGGCACATTAGAAAGGAGGAGGAGGAAGAGGAGGAGGAGTAATTCTATATTAAGTCTTGAGCTACAAACTGTCCTGCCCAGTTTTAGAAACTATAAAAAATATTCACTTACCACATTACGGCAAGAGGCAAAAATATCACTATATAAAACTGAACATTCTTTTTTGGCATAGGGGAACTTGCTCTGATGAACTTCACATTGTTTGTTGGTCTCATTTGGACTTGCACACTAATGAAAAAGAAATAAAGCATGACTATTAACCATAATAGTCAAGTTGCATAGTCGGTCAGATGTTTAGATTGCATTTGGCATTTTTATCCACCTATCGAGTCCTTCATAAAATCCTGGGATAGGCAGATGTTGTTTCATAGTGTTAAAGATATTGTCACAGGAGATAAGCTTTTCCAAGTAAAGCTACCTTTTGCAATTGATTGATGGTGATTTTTGTCAATGCCAATGGTGTTCAAGTGGTACTCTAGAAGTTTTGGGATTGCACCCAAGAAACCTATTGGTACTATTTTTTATTTCTTTTGCCACAGTCATTCTACCTCTATTTGCAGTTCTTTGTTTTTTGTGATTTTCTTCAGTTCTTTCTCTTCTCTTCTTTCAGATACTGCCATATCCATTATCCAGGCATATTATTATTATTATTATTATTATTATTATTATTATTATTATTATTATTATTATTATTATTATTATTATTATTATTATTATTATTATTATTA
>QLTV01003290.1:1557592-1609878 GCA_003457575.1 Thermophis baileyi | reverse complement strand
TTATTATTATTATTATTATTATTCATTAGAAATATCTATTAAAAATTCAAAAGCCTTTTTAAAACTGAATTTATATTTCTTTTATTAAGTTAGCCTCATAATTTCCTTTCAAATGAAAACATTTAACTTGGAAAAATAGTTGTTCATTGTTTTGCTTTTAAAACAAAACATTGTTTTGCTTTTTTGATACTCAATTAATGTTTTCTTTATCACAGATCATAACTGCTTCCAAAACAATCAATTGTAAATTGTAAATAGAGCCTTGTTCTTCTAACAACCTTTGCTTAAAATTTGCTGCTCCGATAAGCTAACACCATTCATAAGTTCAATAACAAATTAACAATAAATTGACTCCTGAAAAACATGTAAAATATAACCAAGGAAATAACTAGTAGTAAAGAGACATGAGGGGAAAATGTTAGTGCTGCAGATGTTTGCATACAGTATATTCTCTCCCCCAGATTGTTGTTTCAAGCAATTATGCATTAAATAAACATTGTGTTTTTCAGATGTTATACAGTGTACTCTGTATGTACCATGCATTGATTTCCATCATTTATATAGAAAATTGTTTCACTTGTAGCAGATATCAGATATCACAATAAGACTTACAGCAAACAGGAGAAATCTACCCTACATATGTTGTTTGGTCCATGGTATGGTAAATATTCAGTTAGCATGGAAAACATAGCCACAAATATCCTTTTAACAGTACTTAGAGCTTTGTGATACTCTGTGTTGTGTAGTTATGAAATTAACCCTTTCAGGCTTCCCTTAGAACAAATTTCTCCCCCCAAAGGGAAATCTTCCTGGTGATCTGAAGTATAATCCCCATGATTTCCAGCAGGATGGATATTGAGATAACAGACATTGTATTCAAACATATTTAAAGAAGCCTGCCATACAATAGCCTAATAGTAGGATATTGGGTAGGAAGGAAGTAGGAAAGAAGTAGGAAAAAAGTAGGAGTAGTGTTCTGTCAGGAGAACAAGGGTGGCTAAGCACTGAAATGAGACGGTTTCCAAGAGAAATCCCTTTATTAGGGTAACAGCTAACCAGCAACAAGAACGGGGGGAAACTGGCAATTCACTTTCTTTCAACGGGCAACCAATAGCGTGAGTCTATTTTCCCACCGGCTGAGCTGTCACGTCCCCGGGTTGCTTCTGGGTTGCTGGGCAAAATGGCGCAGCTTGCGGATACAACAAGTAGGAAAGAAGTACCAGTACCGGTAGTAAGTATACACTATTACTACTACCACATCCATTGGCTTTCATAACTGTGAGCTATTAGCTGCTGTCTTAAAACAAATTATATTTTCAGAGATTGTCATACTTGCAATATCAATATATTATTATTTTGAAATTAATGGAGATGTTATGCTTACCTGTCCTATTGCCCAACTCTCTCCAAAAATTTGAGCATTTTTTACTTCCATATTGTTGGATGTAGTCAGATCATTTGAAGTAAATTTGTCAAAATTTCCACATAAACCAGCTAATTTACCCTGAAAATAAAACCACAAACATTTTTCCTAAACATTTTTACCTAGAACAATCAAGATTTATAAAGCTAACAAACAATGCAATCATTTTTTTAAAAAAATGATTAATTCAACCTTAATTTGGGTATTAATATAGATTTAATACCCACAAAACAGACACAATTTAGACTACCTTTTGGAAAAGTGTAATGTTTTCTATAACTGTTTTAAATATTAACTTTTTGTTTACTGTTTTGTTATTTTCACAGCCTGTGCTTACTAGTGATATAAGCTCGCATCCCCTTATTCTTATAGTGCAAATGTTTATTAAACGTTTATTAGTTTAAAACTAATCAAACATCTCCAGATAGGGCCAGAGAATTCTTGCTAGAAACATGAAAAACCAGTGCCAGTCAATATCAGCAATCTTAGTCTAGGACTGTCTCAGTATAAGTCCATTTCCAGAGTTTTTATGATTCTAACAGCAGAAAACTGTTAACATATCAAATAGCTTTAGAAATGAGAACATTTCTGCAAGCATCACAAGCAGTATAAGTGGATTTAAATCAGAAGGAATTGTGTTTCTACTTTTTGCATAACAAAATGTGGCATAAATGAGGAAGACAACAGGGGATCAAATGATGTCATGAGATTCATGGCATCCTCATAGTTCATTAAGGATGAATGTATCATTGGATGCCAATGATAACATGTGTCAATTAAAGGATTGTGTTTTGTAAAAAAAATATTTGCAACTATTTTCATTATGGTGGTGGTGAGGAAACATCTCTGTCACAGCTTGCAATTCAATTTTTTCCTCTTTCAATCCAGGATAGTATAATCAAGTGATATAACACTATGGGCCATGAATATGCAGCAATTCCAAGCTCAAGAGAGAATATTTTTTAGTCTAAAAGAATGTAAAGCGTACATTTTCTTGAAATCATATTTCCATTTCCATTTCTTACAAGTTGAAGAACTTTTGGAACCTATGGTGTATTAGACCAAAAAATATACATGTAGTCCTTGGCTAACAACCATTCATTTTGCCACTGAAAAAAGTTCTCACACTTGCAACCCTTGCAGCATCCCCACTGTCATGTGATCAAAATCTGGACACTTCGAAACTGGCTACAGTGTCCCACAGTCATGTGATTGCCATTGCAAACTTCCTAGCCAGCTTCTAACAAGTGAAGTTAATGGGGAAGCCTGATTTGCTTAATAACTGCAGTGATTCACTTAACATCTGTGGCAAATAGGTCGTAAAATCGTGTATCATTCACTTAGCAACCGCCTTGCTTAGCAATGGAAATTCTGGTCCCAATTGTGGTTATTAGTTGAGGACTACCTGTATAGCAATAGCAATAGCAATAGCATTTAGACTTATATACCGCTTCATAGTGCTTTACAGCCCTCTCTAAGCAGTTCACAGAGTCAGCATATTGCCCCCAACAATCTGGGTCCTCATTTTACCCACCTCGGAAGGATGGGAGGCTGAGTCAACCTTGAGCCGGTGAGATTTGAACCGCCGAACTGCAGCTAGCAGTCAGCTGAAGTAGCCTGCAGTGCTGCACTCTAACCACTGCGCCACCTCGGCTCTTTATACCTTGGCTATATAATAAATATTACAAAATATACTTTGCAAATTATTATAAACTTGTTTTATTTATATCAAGCATAATTCAGGAATAAATTGACTAGTCATCCTGTTTCCTATTGTTATTGTGACTTAGCTTCACACTGATTCACCTTCCATCGAGCTCCAACTTTGATATGCATTGTTGTCTTCCTGTCCCACAGTACCGTGAACTCTTCCTCTGGAAAATGTATTGCTACATAATATCCAGCTTTCCAAATTTGATACTTGGATTTGTCTCCGTGTCTCCTTAGCAGCCCCTATAAATAATAGATACTTGTAAGGTACTAATGATGCTGCTGAATATATCACATGTGATATATATATATATATATATATACTTTTTGACATTCAGCTGAAATCTTTCTGCCTACACACTTAATTTTATTATTCCTTATCCTGCAACTAGGAACAAAAGGGAATAATTATTAATTTTCTCAATGATATCCTTTCAAATATTTGATGTTCACAATCATTTCCCCTTTTTAATCCTTTCTTGTCAAGGCTAAACATAGCCCTCTCCTTCAATCTGTCTTCATTTGCCCTACTAGTTTTTAAACATTTAAACTTCTCAGAACCTGTCCCAGTTTTGAATTATTTTTTAAGCATAGTTCCCAGAATTAGACGCAAGGTGGGGGGTCTAAACAATGCAGTCACATTTCTCTATTTCTTCCAGTGGTTTGGAAACTACTTCCAAAAATGACATCTAAAACTGCACTTTTATAACCTTATTGCACTGCTGATTCATATTCATTTGTAATCAAATACAATTCCAAAATATTTTACGTACAGTACATTGTTATCAAGCCAGGTCTCCAATATTCTTTACTTGTTTTTAAGCGAACAGCTTTGCACTTGGGATACGTGATAAATTCGCAGCATTAATTATGAATGTATATTTAGATTAAGAATAAAGTATACTTTTGTACACCCTTCTTTCCACTTCACCCATAATCAGTTTGTCTTTTGTTCTATCTACTTCAATTAGTCAACATATTCCACAAAATCCACATGTAGCTCTCAATCCAAGGACTCAGGGCTGACTCAGGTATTCTGGGAGTTGAAGTCCACAAGTCGTAAAGGGGCCATAGTTGCCTTCCCTGCCCCCTCACAGTTATTGTATTGTTGTATTTTTTTAATTCTTTTCCTATAGTAAGCATTTCTTTGCAATGCACCCTAATTATAACATGTTAAACATTCCATGACAGTACAAATAATAATTAACTACTAATATTCATTAAGGTTTTTACCTTTCAAAGGAAGTGGCACAACCCAGTCTCAAGCCACAAAGTGAAGCAATTTAAATTAAAAGAAATTTCCAGAGATTTCAGTGATACATCATACAGATGACCTGTTACTTTCAGAAGCGGCATACTTTTGATTATGGTATACCTGAAGCAGGTATTTGTATTGGGTTTGAATGAAGGACTTCTACTGAACATTGCAGATCAATAGTTGGAACACATGAGAGCACAGGGAAATGTTATCGTATTAAATTGATACAATAAGTTACCACATCAAAAATTTATGTAAAATTAGATCCCTAATCTTTGTTTGGCTGAACTTAAACTGCTAATTATGAAGAATTTTAATAGGACTGACTTTTTCATCACAGAGAACTTTAGAAAATAATGTTTTTCCTATCAAAATATCAAAGCTTTTTTTTTTTTTGCTGAAGTTCAAACTACAAAACCTGACAGAAAAATTGAACATTTAGTCTAACCTACCACCACTGCCATTTTTTAAACTAACTTTCTATTTAATTAAATTTAATTTTGTGTTGAATAGTGAAGCTGCCAGTCTTCTCCCAGAAACCCAGTAGCTCCTTATTAAATGGAGGAAAAGGAGAATTTGGCAGCAGAGAGGTTCTATGATGCCAAGTTTAATAGGGATTGTATAGAAGTCTATGATGAAAAGATAAACTTTTTATTGTTATAAAAGAATATGTGTTTATATATGTTTGCTTAAGCCAGCCTTCCCAGTCTATCATTTACTGATTATCTTGTAATTCTCTTTATATCATGTTGTACATATATAAAGCAGTATTTTAATAATCAATTGAGCTTCAGTCAATAACTTCAAAAAGGGGAAATTAAACTTACCTCTATGTCTAGAGATTCACTGAAAAAAATCTCAGAGTCTCCAATAGTTAGCAACATATCTTTTGAACAAACGATGTCATTATCAAAGCACTTCTTATTTTGAACAATTAGAGACAAGTTTGAACTGTCAACACTCTGTGAAAGAGAAATAATTGTTATGTACAAACATAGTGACAGAGAACTGCAACATCTACATAAGGTATTGTCAGGCAATACATTCCCTTAACTGGACTACAACTGCCTTGGGAAGTTTTCTGGGTTAACTTGAGTTAATGCAGTTCTAAATCAAGTGATGTCAGGTTGACCTAGCTATAAACCTTGATCAGCCAGATTGCAAAGAAATAAATGTTACTCTCTGAATTTCATACTGTATAAGGGACCCTTGTTTAACTGAAGTTGGAGTGAGGTGAAACCAAATCACTCTGAGCATGAAAATATTATTTCAGTCTTGAAGATGGAGTTAACCAAAATTTCTCCTCTAAGAATGTTTTCTAAGGCAGATTTGCAAATGTATTATTATCAGATTGAACATAACAGTGATCTTCCCTTTCTTTTTAGTTTTATAATCTGTCTTTTAAAAAAACCACAAGAAATATAATCTATGGCATTGGTGCAACCATTTGTATTACTTGGACTGTTCTAAGGCTTTAAAGAATAGTATAAGCAATGTAATTCTTGTCACAGATTACACTATTGCAGCACTGAAACAAACATCCAGTATGCTTCTATTTGCCAAAAGTAATTATTTGCCTGCTGCCCTTTTCAGACCTTGCCAACCATATAACTTTTCAGAGTAGGCTGAATGCTCTAAAAAAGACTCAGTGGTTCAGTCTGTCCCAGAATGAGAAACAAGGCTTCAAAATTAAGATGGGAACTGGGGGGAAAAAAAGCTTTCCTGACCTACAGACATTTACCTATTTTGAAAAGAAAGTGTAAAAGGACTCTGATCTACTTGTGTTATTTTCAGCATACAAAATACTTACTTATAAGGAAAAAGCCCAGAAAGAATGATTTTACTTTCAAAACAGGAAGAATCTGAAGAGAAAGTGGCACTATTGGTTGGTCTTTAAAGTTTGATACTTTAAACCAAAGTGCATAATTTGAATTGAAATTGTTACTTATATGTTTATTCCTACAACCTAAGATGGTATACCACTCAGAAATATTTACCATTTTATTCTGCTAACTATTTAAACAGGAGAAATCAAATATGTAATTAGTGGAAAGAAAATTGACTCATTTGAGCTGTGGTGCTGGAGAAGGGTCCTGCATATTCCTTGGACAGCAAAGGTGACTAACAAGCAAGTACTGGAGCGCATAACACCAGACATGTCACTGGAAGGCAAAAATCACGAAACCATATCTCACTTACTTTGGCCATGTCATGAGGGGGAATTCACTGGAGAAAGCAATTATTTTTGGAAGAGTTAGTGGCAAAAGGAAACCAGGCTGCCAAAGGACACAGTGGCTGGATACCATCAAAGTTGACACCAGCCAGAGCATAGAAAAACTAAAAGAAATAGTGCAAGATTGGAAGATGTGGAGAGATCTGGCCCATAGAGTCACCAAGAGTCAGAATCAACTGAACAGATGCATCATCATCATCATCTATTATGATATTTTAATAAAAGCAGAAAAGAACCAAATATTTTTTTATTTAACATATTGGTATGCAAACTCAAAAACAGAGCTTTCGAGGGGAAGATTATATTAAAAGTGCTATATAAACATCTAAGCTATACTGTATGTTAGTAAATATGATATATATAAACAGTAAAACCATGAGCAGAAGGCAAAAAAGTTTCATTAAAGCCTATGCATTTAAAATAGTGAGCTATTGACATGAGGAAGCAGAGTAAAAAGATCTTTGCCAGGTGTTCAGTGTACCTTACACGTGTAGACAGCATTACAGAGTTAGCACTATTTTTACTCCCTGGCAGCATCTAACTGCATGGGAGGTCAGTGCTTCCAATGATGCCTTTTGTGTGTTGACAAGAATATATGAGAAGAGACTATAGGCCTAAAATCCTAAATGGTTTAGTATCAGCATCTGAAATGAAGTAGAAATAAACTTTGGAAACGGTGAAAGAAAATGATGAGAGGATGATGATGATGACATAGAAGTAGTAATAGATCTAATGACTGGAGATTTAAATCTGGATCTGCCCTAAAACTTTTCCATTGTTTTATATGTGATAGTTATATGTTACTTTACACAAATGTCACCAAGGTTCTAACATTTTAAAAGAAAATACAGAAAGAACATCAATGAATTAAATGTTTAAATGTTAAAACAGCATGTAAAGAATTGCCACAAAATATTTTAAAGGTACAAGTTAAAGTGGTCAGCCCACCCCATTATTGTATACCACATGGAGGGCAGTTTTTAATGTCAACATGTCTGTTAATTCATTAATTTTTCTAGAAGACTACCCAGATTTCTAGTCAACCTTAAAAGCCATACAATTTTATCATTTAATCCTCAGTCACACTAATCCATGTTTGCTTTTAATTTAGTGTGATAATCTACACATTATGGGGTCTCTTTACAAGTAGTCCTCGACTTACAACCACAACAAAGCCCAAAATTTCTATTGTTAAGCGAGACATTTGTTAAGTGAGTTTTGCCCCATTTTACGACTTTCCTTGCCACAGTTGTTAAGTGAATCACTGCAGTTAGTAACCTGGTTCTTAAATGAAACTGGCTTCCCCATTGACGTTGCTTGCCAGAAGGTTGCAAAAGTTGATCATATGATCTTAGGACACAGCAGTGGTCATAAGTATGAATCAGTTGCCAAGCATCTGAATTGTAATCACATGATCATGGGGATGCTTCAAAGTTCATAACTGTGAAAAAGTCATTTTTTTTCAGTGCCTTTGTAACTTTGATCAGTCACTAAATGAACTGTTGTAAGTCGAGGACTACTTGTATATGCCAACAACCATTGTAGCATATTAAACAAACTCATGGTTAAGGATTTTGTAGAACCATAGTTATGCTAGCTGCCAGCAACCTTTCAAATTCTCATGCAGAAATCTTCCAATTGTAGTTGCTTTAAGTGCAGAAGCTGAGGAGAGAATTTCTGTGTAAAATAATCTCTACTACTGAGCAAAACTCCATTCCTCAGTTTGTAGATGGGCTCATCGCTATGAAAAAGGAGAAAAATGTTTCCTCATGACTGAATAGGGACTTCCCTGTCCCCTTAAACTTTCTTCATACAGCCCCAGAGTTGAATAATGAAATGCTATATTTATATCTTGTTATGGAATCACTGATTCAGAGGTAGATTTTCCTTTTAAGGCAAAACACACAAAAAAAGAAGTATCTGTCATGTGAAGCTAATTTATAGCAATAGGAAAGAAAAACAGAAAGATTTCCTTGCTTCTTATAAGACTATCTTCTATCTTTCCATTAAAGTACCAAAACAAGACAGCTCTAATTTTGTACCAGTCTCTTTGCAATACTATGGTGTTGCTAAGCAACAGGGAAACAGGATGAAAAATCCAGGCAAGTTACCAGAATGGACCTGCATTTCCAAAATGAAGTGTATCATAGCTCAATAAAACAGCTATTCTGCCTGAATGTAATTGAAAAAATAAGCTTAATTGTGGGTCTTAAAATCATTAGCAATTAACTATATTGATGTATAATTTAATTGACATCATATGTTTAAATATTGCACCTTGTAAAGTTAATCCATGAAACAAAGAGCAGTAGCTGCAACTACTAGTAAAACTACTGAAAGACAATCTGGAAACAATATTAAAAGTTTCATCCAATTCCTTTAATTGGCTATAAATTAGGAAGAAAGAAATATAAAATCAGCCACAATGGGGTTTCTTGTTGCCCCATGAGCTATCTGGAGATCAAGAAAAATTCCATATCCTACCTTTCTAATAATGCTACACTTTGGCCTGGGTTGCCAGTGGGTTTATCACAGGCAAAGTGAAATATTTCTTCATAATATTTCAGGCTAAAGTATGCTTTTATACTACAGGATCCCAGGATAGTATATTAAAAAGTTCCAACTTCAAATGTACTATTACAAATTGAATCATCTAAAATATTGATACAAAAACCTACATTGATTGTCATTATTCAGCATTGGTATAAAATTACAAATGTTTAATGTACTTTCAATAATGAAATTACTTCCATACTAAATATACCGTACTTTCTGTTTAAAGATTTTGGACAAATAAACATTTTGACTTAGAACATACATGTGAATTCTGTCACTGACCATAATAAAGAATGGATGGATTAGAATCAAGAAAAGTATCACAGTGTCTGGACATATTTCCCTCAGAAAGACAACCCAAAATTGGAATACCACTGTAGAGAGGTTTCTATTTTTGTACATATATAATACACAATCCCAAATTTTAGAACTATAGCCAGGAGATCCTCTGATCTGCATAAAAGGCAGTTGTCTATATCGGAGAGTAGGAGCTAATGGAAATACCAGGATTAGATGGCTAAATCATTGTAGGTATATTATGAGCAATTTCTGTAAATACAAATTAGAAATCAACTGCATACCTGTTTATTGAAGGTATATTTTCTGTTTACCTGCCAAATGTCCTGCATAAATCTTCTAAGAAGTAAAACAAAGGGGGCATTTGATTTATATAAAAATTGTAGTACAAAAGAAGGTGCTACTTCTCTTTGATTTCAGTCAAAATCTATTATGAATGCTGCAAATATTCATAGTAAACAGTACTCTTTTGTATCATTTATTTAGTTCTGTTCTACTAAGAATCAGTTTGGTTATTTATTGGATTACATTACAGCAATCTGCTCCTAATTAAAAACATGATAGTACAAAGATTAAGTTTTAGGAATGCTTGGGTATCCATTTTCCAGTAATAAAACTCTAACAATGTTTTACTGTGAGTATCTACAAGAAAACAGAAGAAAATGCCATTTTCCTTCTACAAAATGCTGAAAAGTCATTTAAGAAATATATCCTGTGTTCCATTTATGAAGAGATCAATGAATCTGTTTTCACAGATATTTTATGTTGTTATTATTTAAAGCAGAATGAGGACTAGAGGGGAAGAAATGTACATAATTTATAGTTGACAATATTCTGACATTTATTTTATATACTTTTTATAGCCTTACAATTTATATTGACTGGTTCCTACTATGATTTGATTGCTTATTTGTACCCGGACTATCATTAAGTGTTGTACCTTGTGATTCTTGATGAACTTATCTTTTCTTTTATGTACACTGAGAGCATATGCACCAAGACAAATTCCTTGTGTGTCCAATCACACTTGGCCAATAAAAAATTCTATTCTATTCTATTCTATTTTTAAATAAGTGCAGATGTATTTAATATTATTCTATGAACAATATTGATGCTTGTATCCTTAAGCAGTAGAACATAATTCTATAAGAATTTACATGGAAGAAAGTTCAAAAAATTCTATAAGAATTCCTGGTTTACAGGACAGTTCTACAGACCGGAGTCAGAATGAAACTTATTTTGGAGTAAGGGTCACCGATTAATTAAAAGAAAATTCAGTTCAGGAATTTTCTATTTGTCTACTCTTTTCACATATCTATTGTGTTGTAAATTTTCAGAGCATTTTACTGGCTTTGTAACTATATGGAAATGATCAATGGAATCCCTAAATATATAGCTGTAGGCTGAGACAAGAGTTTTTCCAGTGTTAAAATAAACTTAACCATGACTGAAGATTTATCAAAAACATCATTAGGAAATTCAGGATGAAATCAGTAAGAATATTTATCAATCAAGGTGAAATATTTAAGGAAGAAAAAAATGCAGATTGCACTGACAGATCCATCCCTATTGGGTCATTGTTTTAAAGATATTTCCTTACTTAAACTAATAAACAGCATGATCACAGGCAGGCAGAAAAGCAGTGGGAGCGGGAGTGACTTCCATTGACTTTTCTAGTGGGAAGCTAAGCAGGGAGCATTGTAAATCATGATCATATGACCAAGGCTGACCAGAGCAGTGTTTCAGTGGCCCAAACTTTGCCAATACAACAGATCTGGAGATCCTTGAAATTTCAATCCTATAGAAGTAATTGACCCATTCTTTAAGTTAGCCCATTTGAGGTATATTGATTCAATAATTGTTTCCCTGTGATGCACCATTTTGCCCAACTGAAGGTGACACATAGACAGGAGAGTTTTAGTAGTATATAGTTATTAAACTAAGTAGAAGTAATTTTGCTTCCTTTCATACAAAAACTAAAAGAGAGCTAGCAGTATATTAAACTGTGAGCTTAAGTTTTGTATTATATTTTAATATGTTTGCAAGCTCAATGAACTGCTTGCTGTATATCTGAAAGGTACCTCCTCCCATGTGCCTCACACTCTGCAAATACCTTCCTTTTCAAAACTATAGTTGGCAATAGTGATATCTGCAGCCTTTTCTAATTCGTCATTCTGGGGAGAGGAAAAACAACAAAAGAGCCACTGTTATTATTCTCTCCCATAGATGTTAATCTTTGTTTTCCTCCAGTTTTATAAAATGGGAAAATCTAACTTTCCTCCCACCCACCTCTTTGGTCTGGAAGATTGCAGGAGACAATTTAATAAACCTCTGTTTAAAAATATTGGGTATTTGAAACAAATGCTATTTTTACAGGGCTTATTAAGAGGGCTTATTAAACTTTAATCCAGACCATTAAAGTCCTCCAAAACAAGACAGATGACACTAAAGTGTATAGCTAGTTAAATTCAAAAACATAAAGCAACAAACATTTTTATAAAGATTTCCTTTAAAAATTGGTATTATTCAGAAAAATTATATTATTCCCAGCTATTTGGGAATTAATTTAATTAATTTATCATATTAATGAATTGCACTAGATATCCAATGGCAGAAAAACAGAATATTTCTCACAAATAGAGAAACAAAAAACCCCCAACTTATTTGGCTTGAAAATTTTTTATTAATATGAAGTTTTAACAATCTGTAAAATAAGTTAATTTATTGCAATGAAACTCAATATCCCCTAAAAGTAATTGTCCACTGTTTTTCTGACAATGTTAAGAGAGATATATTTCACAGGCAGGTAAGGCAGAACTATCACATTGTTCAATCTCTTTCACCACAGAGCCTTCACTCTACAATCATTATTACAGAAACTGTAAAATGTATTTACAATGAATATGAAGACCAGATTGAGAAACTTTGCATGCTGATGTGTGTCTTTGGAGCTGGGGCTGAATGCAATGCAACTATTAAGACACAATACCACATTATTGTTGGTACTTACCCTTTTTCTCTGGTCAGTGAACATAACTTCTAACTGAAGCATTGCATTGCAACAACTTAGAATTAAATTGATATGTTTAAAGAACATTTACAGGCCTATAAAGGGCCTAGAATAATTCTTGAAAATAACTATAGAGCTAGAAATTGCTGCCTACTGGTTTCCAACGGTCTTAAAATATTTCAAAATAATTAAAATTACAAAAGAGGTATCCATGGAAATCATATGTTGTATGCCTGACTTAAATAAACAGGTAGATGATACAATTTTATATGTTTGTAGACAATAATCAGGGTGAAACAATCACATGACAAATATTCAGAGATAAGAGCCTTTTATAGAGCCTTATACAGAGAAGTTTTTCATGGACTTCTCTGTTTTTGTTTTATCTCTAAATTAGAGGGCTACATCAGGTATAATATATCATTCCATATATATCCATGGCCAATACTGACTCAACTACCAATCCAGTAAGTTTTGAATACCAAGATATCATGATATTTTGTGTCACACAATAAACAATTCTTGTATCAGGGTTATCTGATAGTACAGTAAAAGATTGGACAGCCCATAATCAGAGTATATTAAACTATTTTAATTAAGATCAACTTAAGCAATTGCAAAGTATAATTAGCTGTTGTGCAACCTACATTTAAAAGCAGTATATTAAGATTTCCAATTCACCTCCCCTAGATCTTTCTTCTTAAAACAAGCAGGTGGAACTTATTAAACTGTGTTTTACGTAACACTTATTAAACTAAGTGTTACGCCTCTTTTCTACAGTAGGATATAACAATCACTCAAAAGGGAACAGGTGAAGTAAAATGCATCAGATTCCAAAAGGCTCATGGCCAAATCAAATACTGCCAAGTAAACACACAGACATCAATTACAAAGCAAAGAAATACATAAATAAAGATGGAGACTGGAGTTAAGAAAATTCTATTGTGAAAGCAATTAGTTCAGTGATAATATTTGGTGGCTATATATCTCCAACACCGCATTATGAGTCCACACCCTCTTTATTGCATGTTTGTTCACTCTGCAGAAATAGCTTAGTTATCTTAAGTGTCAGGTGAATGTGACAACCATTTTGTTGAAAATTGATTATATCTAAATGATTAATAAACATAGATTAACTGACTATCTAGACAGCTGATGGTGAAAGAATGCAATGATGTAAGCATAAGGTTTTTTTTCAGTATTGTTTCTTTACTTGGCCATATATGATTCATATAGAGTAGATGATCCTGCTACCTCTCTTTGCCTGGAATTTGCTTTGCCAAATCTCTCCCGTGAAGATGCAGTTTGTTATAGTCTGAGAATACCTGGCTTAGACTACAGTCTATGAACATTTTGTAAAGCCAAGAAATCCTTCAACAGTTGCATATGGTCCAAATAATAAGAACAAATTAATTATTTAATTGAAATAGCTGATTGTTCTTTCTTTCCCTCCCCCCCCCCAAAAAATACAACATTTGCAAAGGCTTTTAGAGAGGTGAGAACTGCCCTTGTCTAAAAAATAAAAAGGCTAATTCTAATAGCATCATTCCACACAGACAGTATTTTCATCGCTTGTGTCATCTTGCTTGTTAGATAAAAGAGTTGCAGGCAATGGGGCACTTATCTTTTTTTTTTTTTAATAATGCCAACTTCTTCCCTGAACTTTAGAACTCCTGATGCCCCAAGGAGGTTGCTTACATGCAAATCATATACCTGGGAAATAATGAATTTGTTTTCTAAGCATTAGCCATATTTCAGAAAGAGAAATAGATATATATTGCATGCCTCCACTACACATCATTAACTTTGCTGCTGGAGTTGCTGCTTTCCATATGTTTAGACTCTGCGAACGGCATAGGCATTTGGCAAATGTGACAAAATGTGACAAAATGGGTGTCACAATGTTATAATGTAAACCCCTTATGTGTGTGTGCCAACAATTGAGGCAATTATCACTTAGGTAATGTCACAACATTGTGATGAATATTTTATCATTTGTTCTCTCTCCTTGTTCCTACAGATAATTCTGACTGGTTGGAGAGCCTATTTTATGCCATAGAAAAAGTGACCCTATTGGAGTTCTCTTTAGTTAGAAATTTTGCACACCTAAGAGAGAAATGTGAAAGCTATGTAGCAATGTGTTTTCTTTGAATGTTGGCTAACCAGTTAAAACTGGTTTAATTTTCTTGCACATCATGCATTTGTAAGTCAATTGTCTGTGCGTACTAAAGTTTCAGTGATAAAACGCGATAAAGATCTTTTAGTTAAACAAAAACTAAATGCTGCCTGTTATTATGATGGTATATAGCTTTATTATTATTTTTAATTTAATTTAATTTGATCAATTAAATTTAAATTGATTTGCTGTGGATATTTTATGTGTTTGGTTATTATCAGGAACAGTTGAGGTACACAGTACATCTGTATACAAGAATAAATAAAAACTGGAAAAAATAAAAACAAAATGCAAAAATATTCAGCTTTGACCATGCATATATAGATAAACAAAATAAATAGATATATTCTTATATTTCTTTTATGCTTCTATCGATAAAATAAATTAATTTTAGGTATCAGATTAAAATCTGCTGTTGTGAGAATTGATTGTTGGTGCTCACTATGATAAGTGCTCTAGTAGCAACTTCCAAGCAATCAACAGATAGAGACACCTTGCCTTCATGAAAGAGGCAGAAAAAGCACAAGAAAATGTACAAAATCTTGCTGGCTTAATTTGCCTATATACAAGTAGGCATTTCGAAGTAGAATACTCGCTAGAATTTTTGTATTGTCACCTTTCTGCTAATTTATCTTCCTCATTAAAACTTGTTCGTTGAATTAATCATTCCAATCCAGGTAGCTGTAAAAGTCTGACAACTATTAAGAAACATAGACAGTAAAGCAAATTCTTGCTTAAAATTGATGCTTGGTACTTTATGAGTATCAAGTTTTCATAAAAAAATAAGGAACAGCATCCTGGTTGCTGTCGGTTGATCTGGTTTCATTAGAAATCTGTGATGTGGCAACTGAAAATGTTATTTTATTGACAGGAAGAAATGATCATATTAAATACATAAAGCAGGAAAAAGAGAAGAACCTAAAATGTATGTATTGAAAGGCTTGCACTGATACTATTTTGTAATTTGAAGTAAACAGGGTAAACTCTATCCACATAGCTGTTAAAAGCTATGTATACAGAATTTATTACTCTACATACAAAAGGGCAAAACAAAACAAGTCTTCTTACCTTTATCAAAAAAATTTGACAGTCACTCACATAGTCATATTCTAGTCCATCAAAAGTATAATAATGCCGATCTCCATAGACTGTACATACAGCAGGACAAGGATAGTATGTGCAATTAAATATCCCACGTCGGCAAATACTGTGGTGTGAGGGGAAGAATCAAGATTTTCTTATTAAAAACATATATACACTCTTTTTTCATGAAACATAAAATAGCAAGATTCCAAATATATTTATAACACTTAGCACTAGCACTTAGACTTATACACCGCTCCAAAGTGCTTTACAGCACTCTCTGAGCAGTCTGGGTCCTCATTTTACCAAGCTGGGAAGGATGCAAGGCTGAGTCAACCTTGAGCCAGTCAGGATTGAACTCCTGGCTGTGGGCAGAGTTAGCCTGCAAAACTGTGTTCTAACCACCACGCCACCACGACTCCATTTATATCCTATACATGTGTGAATTCTATATTAATATAATATTTTATATCTAATTTCTAATTATCTCCAATATTGTAGATCCTGAGGATGTGAATAGGGTGACTGAAGACTCTTGCCCTTCTTTGCTAGCTCAAATTCAAGGTAGGAAATCAACACCTCATTCACTGCATCTTTGTGTACTTAAAAGAGACTTTTAAGTACACAAAGTTGCAATAAGAGATTTTTTTAATTGAAAAAGCTTTTAATTATATGATAATCTCACATATTCAATTTCTGGCTAAGGTAATTAAGTAAATGGTAGCTTCATTGGTTCAGATGGATTTGGATTAAAATGTTTTACACATATGGATGAAAATATCAGCACTGGTTACCAGTTGCTTATATGAGCCAATTTAAGATGTGTTAACCTTTAAAGCCCTAAAAGGTCAGCAAAGTTGGGGCCATCCTAGTCTTCAGAGGGAGAATATTCCATAAGGTGGGTGCTATAGTAGAACTACACACACACACACACACACACACACACACACACACACACAGAGTACATGCTATTAGTGGAATAAACAGAAGACAATGGATTAAATAAATATGCCACAAAGCAATTTCTTGCTGCATCAAGGTTTCCTTAAAGCATCCATCACAGTCCCTAGATCTTCTCTTGCCAGTCATTTCCAATGTGAACTCCATCATTAATTAAATATTTTTCAGCCTAAGATGCAACATTTGATATGTTCTTGTACTGAATATCTGCCATTTGCATGTTCATGATGCAGTTTGGTAAGATCCTTTTGGCAGTCCTCATATACATTCATATTTTAATTCTTACTATTTTGATGTTTCTAACAATGTGGCCATTTATGAAGTTAAAAAAACCTTTAATACTAAGACAAGCATTTGGAACTCCACAATTTATATTTCTGCATTGTAATAATTATTAAGATATTCCTAGATAGATTTCTAGATAGATTGATTAAGACTCATCATGTTATATGATGGACTCATTAATCTATATTTTAAATGTTTTATTTAAAAAATATTTTGCTATTAAGTTTTGAAGGTGAAGTAAGTCTCTTGTGCATTTACTACTTGGATATGTCAGCTGATTGATTGTTTAATTGATTGATTGATTGATTGAGTTTTCCACCAATTTTTTCTGGAGTAATTTTCTGAGTTGCCAATGTATAATCCTAATTAGGGTCATCAGTCATTGTTAAATTATTTTAAATCATTACACAATCAAAGAACACATGGATGGCCATGTCACAGCCTATGTAGTACTGAAGTTAATTAAAGTATAATAATCACACTTACCATGTATAACAAGGGGTAGCTATCACTTCACCTGACATATACTCCCAATCCTTCCACATGCATGGACAACTATTAGGCACATAACATTTTCCTTTATGCTCTGCCATCCTTTGAAATAGTAAAAACATAAATTTGAAGGAAAAAAACCTATCCATATATATTTGTAATCTCTTTTATATAGAAACAGCAGATATAAATTCTATTCTAGTTGACTCAATGGTCAAAAAGCAGAGCAGAGATAGCTTTTGAGTTCTATAGAAATCACTATTGGGTCACATGGTAAATATATTTTAAAACAGAAAAACAGGAAAGTTGAACTTGGAATCTTTACACATAGCTTTATGGTGAAATGGACAAACAGATCCTAAATCAGGCTGCAGCTGATGTTTTGGTTTCTTCAGGCTTCCCCTAGAACTCTCAGAAAGAGTACTTTTCATTGAAAATGTGTTTATCCATTTGATAAGCTGTAGGCTTATCTATTAAATTTCTTGCCTAAAAGAAAGCCTATAGTACTGCTGTGAAATCTCTTTGCATTCAGAGTAGTTGGGAATAATTAAAAATAATACAGTAGTCAGAGAAACATATATTCATCTGATCTTTGAATACATTTGCTGTATCCCACACTGACTGTTGGTATCACTTACCCAGGGGGACAGATGCAACCATTCAAACATGGTGGAGAAGATGGACATGTAAAGTTCATAGCAATATTTGTACATGTTAGTTCACAGTTTATTCCAGCTGATGGCAAGCCGGGTACATGAGATTGGCAGTCATAGTAGATCTTTCCATCAGGACATGAGTGCACTATGGATATGAAATGCAAATGATATATAATCATTTTATATTTATATTTCCCATTAATTAAACTTAGTGGTTAGGTTTGCTGTCTAACACTGTACATTTTCAGTAATATGCCCTAACTGAATATCCTTCTAACATCATATATAATAGTAATTTTTAAAAGATTAAGCATTCTTCAAATTGAGTTCAATTCTTCATGGACACATTTGTGACTTATCTAGGATTTTTTCCGTCCCAATTTCCTAGCTAGCCTATAGCCTTGGATTTCTCTGAAGGCTCTTACCCAAGTAATCAGGCCTGACATTTTTTAGCTTCTAAAACTAGATAAGGGTCAGCCAGAGCTACAGCCCTTTTCTTAAATTGTAGGTGGCTAATATTTCTTCTGTTTAAGGGCAGATAGAAAGTCTGTAAGGCTGAAAATAATGGCTTACACAAGAGCTATGCAGAAAAAGGTTTGGATTAGATATATAGGTACAAATTTTAATCCATTCCTTAGACGTTGAACATAATTTCTGCAAGTAACAAAAAAGAAAGACATATTTGGTAATTGTTATACTAAATGAGTCAAGAAAGTTACCTGCTGGGACAGCTGCTGCTTCATTGCATTCCATTGTTCCATTTAGACATTGGCTAGTCAAAGAAAATTTAAAAAAAAGTTTAATAAGGAAAGCACTTTCCTGATGTCATTATTTAAACTTCTTATTACATCATATTATTATGCTAATGTATATATTATTAACACAACTGCTGGAATTGGCGGTCACTCACTGCCTCAACTTCCCCCAAAGCTCTATCAGAGTTTCCCAGTTTTCTGAAGCATACAGGTTTGCTTGCAAAGTATAAATAAGAAACATCTGTTCTGCCAATATATATTATTTTGTCAGTGGATTAACATTGATGGATGCTATCATTATGGTTAGAAATTTCATACTAATTTAATTAAAGTCTTCCAATGTTCTATTATTGTCAGGCAAGAAAGACCAGATCCACACATGAAGGTCCAATTAAACTGATTTATTGCTAAACAGCCTATGCACAGAAATCTTGTCAACTAACAGTTAGCACCTCCTTGGAGCTACTGTAGATAACAGTGGTGGGTTTCAAATTTTTTTACTACCGGTTCTGTGGGCATGGCTTGGTGGGTGTGGTGTGGCTTGGTGGGCATAGCTTGGTAGGTGTGGCAGGGGAAGGATACTGTAAAATCTCCATTCCCTCCCCACTCCAGGGGAAGGTTACTGCAAAATCCCCATTTCCTCCCGATCAGCTGGGACTCGGGAGGCAGAGAATAGATGGGGGCGGGGCCAGTCAGAGGTGGTATTTACCGGTTCTCCAAACTACTCAAAATTTCCACTACCGGTTTTCCAGAACTGGTCAGAACCTGCTGAAACCCACCTCTGGTAGATAAGGATCCACAGAATTCAAGGGGGGTTGGACTTTGTCTGCTTTTGGCTACGTAGGGATTCTAGGTTAATCTCTCTTTTAACTCCACCTCCAGGTTCTAGCATTCCTTCCCCTACATCTATGTTATTTCATTCCTTAGCTTTACATACCTAGTAATGATACATGTAATTCAGTTATCCATTGGACTGAAACATTTAAAGAAAAAACACAAAAACTACCAAGTGAATTGGACCCATAACCATTTTGAAGAAGGGCTAGATTTTCCATACACTTTGTTTATCTGTCAGGAGCACTCTGATAAATACCTACTGTATTTCTTGGTTATATTAAAGTCCACATCTGAATTGGGATAAACTCTGATGGTAGATTTAAGAGCACACAGACTAAATTGGCAGTAATCTCCCCAACCATAATAGCTCAAAACAGCTGATTATGATGACAAAAGCCAGGGCCAATATTATAGCTCATAAAGTATACATGTCCTTTGCAGAGTCTAGGTCATATTTTTGTTTTTACTGGATGTCCCACCATTTGCACCCTAATGAGTATTGATAAATTTAAGTGTGTGTGTGTGTGTGTGTGTGTGTGTGTGTGTGTGTGTGTGTGTGACTTTTAAAGCACAATGGGTAAATTTTATCACAACCAACTCTTGCTTTAAGATGCAAAATCTAGAAGGGCCTCCCATAAATCATACTCCTAAGTGAATTCATTTGTAAAGTATAACAAAAAGTTAAGTGGTTTGATATATAAAAATAAGCCTACATTTCCATAGAAACATAAACAAACACTTTTTCCTGTACTTGGCCAAATAGTAAAATATGTTTACTTGGTATATTGCAGAGGTGGGTTCCTCCCGGTTCGGACCGGTTCACCCGAACCGGTAGCAACCCTCTGGTGACGTCACAGAGCCGGTTCGGTCGGTGCCGGTCCGTGGACGCCGTCATCTTTTTTTTGGAATTTTTTTTGTTGAATTTTTTAATATATTTTTTTCTTCTGCGCATGTGCAGAAGCCAAGTTTCCAGCACTGCGCATGCGTCAACATCTTGTTTTTGGCTTTTTTTTTGGCACTGCACATGCGCGCATGCACAAAGCGCGCATGCGGCCACGCGGTGCAGCCATGCGGCACAGGAGGAAGCGAACCGGCAGCGAGGTAAGTTAGAACCCACCCCTGGTATATTGGATAGTAATCATACAGAGAAGTGATTAAGTGATTAAGAAAGATGCATCCAGAGGGCAAAATAAGTCAGTTTTTATTCTTCCATAATAGTTCACAGTTTTACTATCATACTAAGTAAGAAAAAGCAGGAAATTATTTAGGAAAACATGCTAAATTTATATAAAATTAAAACAGGCCTATATCTAACTTAAAAATTAAATGCAGAAAAAGTCAATCTACAAATTCAGTCAAAATGAAATTCTTCATATCAAAACTTACCATGATCCCGATGGTGTGGGCAAAATTTCTCCAGGCTGAAAACTTCTGCCTTTATAATAACATCGACAGCTAGGCCTAATTTTTAAAAAAGATATTTTATTTATTTGTTATTATCTTGCCTTTCTTACTTTATGAATAACTCAAGGCAACAAATACACTTAATACTCCTTCATCCTCTTATTCCCCCCCCCAAAAAAACCAACCTTGTAAGGTGGGTTGGTTGAGAGAGAATCACTGATCCAAAGTCACCCAGCCAGCTTTCTTGTCTAAGGTGTGCTTCCCACTTTTTTCCCTTCGTTACCCAAAACTGCTTATCAGAAAATTATCTCCATGTAATGTAGGTAAAAAACTTTAAGTCAGTTTAAATCTCACTGTTGTGATTGGGTAGTGGGTTTGTGTGTTGTTATCCCCCAAAAGCTCACTTTTACTCAGTTTTGAATAATTTACTCAGGTTTGGGAAGCTCTGGCTTAGGTTCTGAGATCAACTAAGGTTAGCTAGGTGCTGCCATCTGCTGAGGCAAATTCTAGTAGGAGGCTGTTTTAAGAACACAAAAACAGCCATCTTAGTCCAGTTTCTTACAGTAGACCAACCAGATACCTCTGAGATAGATGAGCCCCCCCCTTCCTATCTGGGGGTAACTTTAATACTTCAAGACGAATAGATCTCAACAATTATGTCCTCCAAGAATTTATTCAATTTTCTCTAAAGCCATCCAAATTATTGTCTACCATCATGATTTTGTGATAATGAATCACACAGGTTAATTATATGCTGAATGAAAAACTGCATCCTTTTGTTCCTAAATTTAGTTATCAGCTTCATTGGATGACTTGATTCTGCTTTGTGAGTTGGAGAGAAACATTTGCCTGACCATAGCAATAGCAGGACTTAATAGGACTTATATATTGGCTTCACAGTGCTTTACAGCCCTCTCTAAGCGGTTTACAGTGTCAGCATATTGGCCCCAACAATCTGGGTCCTCATTTTATTGACCTCAGAAGGATGAACGACTGAGGCAACATGCAAACTTTTATACACCTCAATCATGTTTTTCCTCAGTTGCCTTTTCTCTAAACTATGGAAGTCTCAAATGTTCTAACCTTTTCTGATAGGGAGAATGTTTGAGTCGCCTGATCATGTTGGTTGCATTCTTTTGCATTTTTAATCCTAACCCTAACCCTTTTTCCAAATGTGGCAATCGAGCAGAGACATGATGCTAAACCTCATTGTTTCTTCCTCTTAAACACAGTGTCACAATAGCATGGCTTTGTGCTAGTTTAAAAATGTATTTAACTAAATTTGCTATAGCTTACATTGGCACGCAAAAATTAATAGATTCTTCAAAGTATTTTCCTTCAGGGCAGTTACAGCCTTCAGCGCAGTCATTATCACAAGCATCCACAAGAGAAAGGGAAGAACAGGAGTGCTCACAGAAGGAGGAACATGGGTGATACAGCATTCCACTTCTGCATACTAATGCTATGGAGATACATCAAATTGCATGAATATCAGAAATTCTATACAAAATATAGCACAAAATCTTCTCTCTTTTTTTCTCAATTAAGCCTACTCTAGGTTAGAACAGAATGCCCTCCAGACACTTTGCTTGAGAAATTGGTTACAGACAAACACAGGTGGCATAGGTGGCAGACAAACACAGGTATTCATAAAGCAACATTTAGCAGCATGGTGGCAGGGGGGAAGTGTTTAATCACAAATACATGCCCGGCAGCTTTTCTCCCATGGAGAAAAATCCTAATTTCAAGTTAGAAATATAAATCATCAGCCATTTTAAATCGCCCAATTTGAAACACATGCACACTCACTCCCATTCTAAGTACACCAACACCAATGTACATTTTGCATGGGGATAGACATGTAGATGTATTTATTAGGCAATAGGAAGCTAAAAGTGTCAGAATTTTTTCTTCTGTAGAGGTACAGTAAATTGGGCTAAAGCTATCTTAAATTAGCTATTTTTTACTATATACAGATAGTCTCATACATTTTGAATATCTACTTAGATCCAACATAATAACCAGCTTCACATTATAGACTTGATCAAGAAATAAAGGAATTCAGATCAGGTCATATCTGGTTGGTATTTTCATTTCTGTTTTACTTACCACAGTATGAAACAAGAGATCTGAAATCTATAGTAATCCCATGCTTGCTGCAAATATAAGCATAGTGTGCAAATGCATTGCACAAGCAACTTCTCCCACATTTACAAGCATCAAAGCGACATAGCTGATAATATAAATCTGGACTGATATATATGTGACATGGAGCAAAGAGTTCTTGATTGATGAGATCACACTGGGATGCATATGCAACTATGAAAAATTGACATTACCGTGTTTATTTGTTAGAAATCCAAAAGTAAATAGCAAAACAAAAATATATAATAATAGATACTACTGTAAAACTAGATACTGATTAAAATGTAATACATCCCAATATATCAACATAGTCCCATTCCACTGACCTAAATGGGACTAAACCATAGTAAGTAAAACATCTTCAATGACTATTTAAAGTAATGAGTAAACAAATAGACAGTGTTGTCTTTACTAAAAATATTAAATAAAGCTTAAAGGAATAGTTTGATGTTTTAAAACATCAGAAAGTAGGGAAAAACATAATGCAACTATGATAAAATTTAGATTAAAAATCTCCAAATAAATGAAAAGTGTACCATTTTGTTGATTAACGTTGCAAGGATCAACTACAGGAATGTTGACAGGCATGTGACATGCTGATGAAATCTTCCATGCATTAGCATGAAGTTGTGGGGTTCCTTCAATCATTCCTGATGGGGAACTAAGGGGAAAAACGAGAATGATTAAACAAAAGAATCAAGCTGTCCAGAAAAATATGCTTAATACTGGAATATTCTGTTGTCTTCTGAGATATGCCCATATGGAAAAGTTCTGTGCTAACATGATGATTGTATAGATAGATTGATTGATTGATTGATTTGATTTCATATTAATACCAAGAGGGGACCATGCTGTCTAGAACTTCAGCTGAACATTTCCAGTTGTACTGTGCTGCATATGTTGACCTTGTCAGTTTCTCAGTCCATATTCTGAACTACTATATATTAGCACAGCAATTATACAAATGCCATCTTCTTTGTAGAACTCCATGTACTGAGTCAGTGTGTTTGTGTGTGTGTGCGTGTGTGTGTGTGTGTGTGTGCATGCGCGTATGTGCCTATGTGTCTGTGTATCATATAGAGATGATAGGTATATAATATATGGATGGATGGATGGATGGATGGATGGATGGATGGATGGATGGATGCTATTTCGGTTCTGTTCCAAAGCATCAAGTAAATCTATGATTTTGTCTTCCAGATCTTAGACATTTTCTCACAATGGCCCAGCAACAGGGAGGACAATCAAGAGCAGCATTCCCTTACACCTAGTTATCTGGGGGATAATATTCTTTGATGCTAACATATCTCCTGAATTTCACATGTCACCCCATCTCCCCTCTCCTGAGCTGATGCAAAACCCAACCTACATGGCCACATCTCTGTGAGGGAAAGAAACTCCTCTGCCCCACCTAGATTTCAGAAAGACAAGCCACATCTGCCTTTTCTCCCGTTTAAATCAATGGCTCCAAAGTAGCAATAATGATAGCTTATTATGAGACTAATTCTATAGCCCTTTAGTACAATTTTATATGTCCATCTGGGAGAACATTGGAAGTTTAGTCATGGCAACTGGACTTCTTTTCTTTTTTGGTCTGAAATGTTTTGCTGCTTATCCAAGTAGCTTCTTCAGCTACTTGGATAAGCAGCAAAATGTTTCAAACCAAAACAGAAAAATCCAGTTGCCATGGCTCAACTTCCAGGAAACTCTGCCTGGATGACAGAGAATCTTCATCACCATCTTCAAGAACACTTTGTATTTAGAAGGCTACATAAACGTCCTCTGCCTTTTAAAACTGCAATAATATAATCATATATATGGTGCGGTATGGAAGACCCTGTAAACACAACTCCTAAAAAAAACCTCTGTCCATAACGATGATAATTCAGGACGTCTTATAAGAAATGAACAAACAAACAAGTAAAAATAAAAATCGAAAACTATTCTTAAGGGTGTACTGAAACAAACAAGACAGCTACTTTTGTCCAAGTTTATAATGCTTCCATTTCTATTTTTTCCCAAGTACATTCTGTTGACCATCAGCATAAGTCAAAGGTTGGTAAAAAGAGTACCTAGAGTCATTTTTAATTGCTATAATATACTGATAACTTCAGAGTGCTAGTGAAAAAGAGAACATCTAATTCCCTCCCTGCTTATTTGTAGTTTGTATTTAAACTTATAAGTTTCCATGCCAACTGCAGTTTCCTTTGATCCACTAAACATTTGTTGAATTGTGCTGCTGGCTTTTGTCTGAGTCTGTTATTTTTGCTCTCCTTTAAAATGGCTTTAATCTGTTCTATCTGATAACATTTTAATTGCCTTTTGTAATTTTAGATGTATTTATTATTTTTTCTTTACTTTATATCTACAGTCATATTATTTTTATAAATGAAATACGAAAGCATCTGTTAAAATAGGGCTCCTTTGAATTTAAAAAAAAAAAATTGTAACAAGGTGCAGCATGCATTTTATATTTTAACCAGTGCAAATGACCAGAATTATTCACTTGTAAATCCAACTCACAGAAAATCGTCTCTCAGATTTCCATTATAAGTTCCACAGAGACCCATAGTTCTGCTCTTCCACTCAGCTCTGAGTTGAATATACACTCTTTTGCCATCTTTAGCAAACTGGATTTTTAAACCAAATTTAGTTTTTAGCTGCACAAACAATGAAGACAGGTTCTGTACTTCCACGTATCCTGAATATAACAGCAAAAGAATTAAATTCTGTATGCATACATAGATTCATACCCATTACACTATTCTTTTTGGGAATAAGCAGTATTACAGGTAATCTTTGACTTTCAACCATTTGCAGTGTCCCAGGATCACATGATTGCCATTTGCTGCTTTCCTAGCCAGCTCTGACAAGCAGAGTCAACGGGGAAGCCAGATTTACTTGACATTCATGTGATTCACTTAACAATCACAGCAAAATAGGTCATAAGATTGGGCATGACTCACTTAACAACCATCTTTCTTATGGATGAAAATTCTGGTCCCAATTGTGGTCATAAATTGAGGACTACCTGTATGCAACATGGAAAAAGGAGTAAGAAATAGCAAGCAAAAAAACTAAAAATATGAGAACAAAACAAGAGGAAAGGAAATATGGTTACATCTTGTTTATATTCCCAAACCATTCACTGTGCTTCATAGTTTTCTAGCCTTGCAAATCATAACTGGCTCCACCATGTTTATGCTTCAGGGTCTCTTGTTTGTTAATAATTACATCTTTTTTAAAAAAATCTCAGCAGTTCTGTTCAGCTACAGCTTTTCAGTCTTCTTCCTCTTGACCCATTCACTCTTCCTTTATATATTTCTTTTGTGATTTAATATTCTTTTGTTTTCTATATATTGTCAAACCATTTCAATATACTTTGTTGAACTGGACAGCCATGTTCACTAGAACTCATTGTTGACCTGATTCAATCCATATCCACTCTGAACCCATTCTTGATTCTGTTTTTTACTTGTTTCACCACATATTCTTTTTTATTGCCCTCTTCCGATGGATTCTGCAGAACATCATGGGAGTGATCCTTGGTGGAGCTACACAAAAATATGCTGTTATCCCTTTTTCTTCTATGGAAACTTTGGCTGAGTATTTGACTTTTCTGAACATTCTTTCAATTCAAATGGAAACATCAATCTATACTCAATTCATGTACATTGTACATTGTCTTATTCTTATTCCATTGTCTTATTGAGTCTTTTGAGATTATCCATAAGTAATAAACATTTAAAATCTGCACATTTCAGCTGACAATTTTATAATTCAACTGTTGAAAAACTGATTTTTTTGCAGACAGATAACTTTGCTCTCATGATCTCATTTTCCTACAATAAAAAAAGAACTAAAGAGAACTAAAAATGACTGTGATTTTCCCAAGTCTTTATGAACTTCCTAAAATGTAAGAAGCTCAGTAGTTAATGCAGCCTCAAATGACTTTAAATAGAATAATTGCTTGCAGCTAATATATAATTCCTATATATCAAGTGAAAGACTAAATTTTTCCACAGGGACAAGTGTGACATACAAATGAATCGTGACAAGAGAAAACTATGAAAACTCTTTAATCTATTTTTGCTTTTCTAAACAGAAAGATAAAACTGTGACCCATGATGGATGAATGAAATCTCTATGATGACTCTGTGATGGAAGTATAATACAGCAACTAACTGCAACAAGAGATGGCTTATAGCTACAACATTTGTCCCAATTCAATTGTTTTGCCACGTAGAATATCATAAATGATAGCCAGCTAGTTCAGGTCTTGTGATCAATCAGGTCTAGCTATTTGATTTGAATCAATCCTTGGCTCCTAAACTGACAAGAAGTTTACTGAAGCTACAAGGTTTGAATTATAAATTCATTTTAATTCATTTAAAAGATAATGTTGATCTAATATCCTTTTGTGAAAATATGTTCAGAACCATATTGCAGGAAACAGCTGCATTCATTGGAGAGTCCTCCTGAAATCCTCTGGTCTTCATACCATGCTTGGACTAGTGGCTTGGTAGTTCTTTCCAGGGAAGGCCCCACCTGGCATCTACCCTTATTCCTAATGTTTAAGAAAGTTAGAGCTATCACAGTCTTTCTATTTATTAAAAAGCCAAGAAGCATTAAAAAATGGAAATAATTTCAATAGTGTAAACTCCCTCACCATGTAACAAAGAAGCGTGGTATCTAGAAAAGTCAGCACTTCCCCAATCTTTTTGGGGATAAGAGACCCAATCTCATAAGACATTAAAAAAAAATAAAGTATGTTAAAAATAGCTAAAATGTAAAACCTATCTTTAACTTCAAAAATAAAAATGCAAACATTGAATGTTAAAGAAGATAAATTACACAGAGCTGCCTAGCTCATTAAAAAAAAAACACGAAGTTGGTGAGCTGAAGTTGCATCTGAAAGAAAATGCAGATCCTCCAGGCAGATCATGCAGTTTTGCTAAAATGAAATGCCATCTGCCCTTCAGTCTCCATAAATAGACAAGACTGTGTTACAAATTAATATTATTGATTAGAAGAAGATTTGACAAAGGAAAATATATTGTCTGGAATACAAACTGAAGTACAAAATGGTAATTAAAATATATGCAATTCCCCAACTTATAGAGAGGGAGAAAGAAAATGAGACTTAGCAAAGACAAAGGATAGAAATAAAATCGTAGACTTGCCCAATTCTGTCTAAACATCTTAGCTGTTTTAATTTGAATAACAATTTTCCAAAGAAAAAGTTCCTCTACTTCATTTATCCAGACTCCTGGAAATTCCCAAGTTTACTGAATGGCTGTGAGAACAAAGGTGCTTTTTTTCCAAATGTGGTCCACAGACTTCAATAATATTCTGCTTTTTGTTTTAAAACAATGGAGCTTGTTTGATCTCCAGCCAAAGGAGGAGAGGACTCTGTATTTTGCCTAATGCAGCCTGGCATAAGGGGCTGGTGGCAAACTACATGATAATATATTTATTTCTCAGAAACAGCTTGGTTAATACAGTACATTAAAAGGAATTTAGGTACATGAACATAATTAACTAATGAATAATAAATGGTATCTTACCATTTAGGGTGAATCCCTGGCTGAAGGAACCGTACTGTATTTCACCACCCCGAATGAGAGTCACTTGCTTATTTATGTCATCTTCAAAAATTAGCGTCAAAGACTGAATGCAGTCATAATCAATGCTCTGTATGAACCAAAGGAAGAGGAGGGCTGAGTCTTATGGGAAAAGGAACATATAGAGCAAATGTTGTTAATCTGTATTAGATTCTATTTTTATCAATATTCCATTTTTATTTTACTTTTCTCCCCACCCTTACCCCAAAATTTATTCTTACAATATTTTTGTAAAATAGATTAATCTTGAACTGCCTTTAAGATTGTAATGTATATGCAACCTAGCTGGGAATATTGAACAGTATAAGCTCATATTGAAAAAGTAATAGCTAACAGTTATGCTGGTGTGAGACTTATGGTGGCCTAGAGTTCCCCAAGCCTCAGAGTTTGGAAAAGTTGATCTAGGTGACAGAGAATGACATGATGATTTTCAAGACAAAATGGTGAATTAAATGCTAGTGTAAAGCACTAGTATAAGAGTTTTAAGACCTTTTGATATGATTAAAAGAAAGTTCAGTTTAGAATGATAAAGAAAAGTATATTTATTACTTAAAACAAAAAATCACTTCATGAAAACGTACACTGCAAATCACAGATGCAAAGTGTAAATGAAAACACAGCATAATGTACCTAATAAAGATAAATAAAACAAGCAACTAAAACAATTGAAACTATTGAAGCATAACCAGTATTAATTAAAAAGCATCACAGCTAACTTTTTCTCCCTCTTGGAACACAATCACTTCAGTTAATCAACTAAAATAATTTTAAAATAACTCAAATACTTCATCGCATTCAGCGTATCCCAGATTTAACCAACCATCATTTTAAATGCTTGATCAAATATTTTTATATACTCTGAGCTTCCAGATCTATTGTTCCAAGAAAAGAGCACATAAAATATCAAATAAATATCTCAGTCAGCTTCAAAATGCTCTTATCTGGTTGGCAATATACCAAGCTGTTCAGACCTGTCACCAAGAGCATTTATCTGTCTAACACACCTGGTCAGACTGTAACCAAATATGTAGATGCTTGTGTAATCATGCGTGAATGAAAAACCCTGTAGACTTAATCACAGTAAAAGGCACAATTGCTTTTACAAAGCCAGTGCTTACAGTTGAAACAAAATCCAGGTTCAGATCATACAAGATACTCAATATCAAGAAAAATACTGATTTTTTTTAATTGCTAATCTTCTTAAGTAATTTATTGGCTTTCTCTGAATTAGATATATAGGAATTTATTTATCAACACAAAATGTTAATTAAGCTGTCAACTTACCTGTCCACAGGGACTTTTCTGTAAAGTAAGTATGAATTTGTCTTTCCCGATGCCTTTTACCAAAATATACTGACAGCTCCCAAGAAAGGTATAATGGCGACCATCAAAAGTTGTGAAATGGGATTCACCAACAATTGAACATTCAGCTTAAAGTAAAGATTGATCAATACAAAAAGTGTATTATTTTTTTATTTTTTTATTTGATTTCAGTGCTCTTTGACGCCAACCAACTCTGAGAGCAACATAACTAAAAGAATAACATAAACTAAAGGGCAACATTACAACTGAATAGCAACATAAAAACTAGTACGGTAAAAAGAAATTAAATAAGAATTAATCCAAAAAGAACTACATGATCCTGAACTGCAAACCAAGGATGATCTCACCCAGTGATTTTATGTAGATGTTGAATATTTGTATTCAGTTTCTAATATCTGTATTGCATAGAACCAAAGCAAATGTAAAGTGCCTTCATTGCCACAATGTATTGCTCTTCTAACCTTCATTACACAATGTGCATTTTCTTTTATATTTTTAATATTATTTAATATGCACTAATGAAAGCTGTTCCAGGACATGCCATAAGCTAAAGTTCAAGAGAATTTCAAAAGTAATTTGCAATTCAAAGCTCATAGAAGTTCATTGCTAAAGATAATGTCCCCTTTGAGTTGAGCAGTCCTTTAAGTCTCCTGGTGGTTTCATGGAGAGGTCCTTATAAGAAAAGGGTTTTAACAAATCAGAATTGTTTTTACATTGTCTTCTCCTGTAATGTTAGTTTGAGTTCCTTGTCCAGGCTACATCCTGGGGATTTCCAGATGATCTCCTGTCTGAGTACTAACCAGATCTGATCCTGCTTAGATTTTCAAGGTCACCCAAGGAGATATTTAGTCTTAAACATCTTTCAAGATCTTCCATGCACTCAAGTAGTTATAGATTGCAATTAGAAAAATAAATGTACTTTTGCTTACTTACGCAGCTACAAGTAGACCTCAACTTACAATCATTCATTAAATGATGGTTCAAAGTTACAATGGCCTCAAAAAAAAAGTGATTTATAACCTCTCCTCGAAATTAAAACTATTGTACCAAGCCTGGAGTCACATGAATGCAATTCAAATGCTTGGCAACTGGCCAGCATTTACAACCTGTGGCAACCTCCTGTGGTCACATGATCATGATTTGTGACCTTCCCAGCTGGTTTCCAACAAACAATATCAATTGGGGAAACTGGATTTGCTTAACAACTGTGTGATTCATTTAATCTGTGGTAAAAATTATTGTAAAATGAGGTTGGATCCTATGATGATTCGCTGAATGACCACATTGCTTAGCAGCCAAAATTCTAGTCTCAATTGTGGACATAAATTGAGGATTAACTGCACTTTGCTTCTTTCTATGTACAAGCTAGTATCTGGATTTTTCAGTTTCAGATACTGAGATTACTAAACTCAAAACAAAGATTTATGAATTAGGCTTGATTGATTCATAATTCTACTTCTAGGATGATATGGGATTATATAATTATAATTCTATATAATCTCTGATTCCATTCACTAAAGTCATCTGAAAGAATTTCCTGCTTTGAATGGGTTTGGCCTGGCTTAGCTGATATTACTCTAAATCTGTTCCAGCTTTTTTTTTTTTTTTCCCTCTTTTTTTTTTTTTTTTTGCGTTCCTGATCAATTGGTAAAACTCTCCTTGTCTGATTTCAAAACTAATCCTTTTGGACAAGTTTTTAATGATGGACAATATTAATTCATTTGTGATATTTTATGTTTTAAATTGATTTTGCAGTTTACCTTCTGAGGTGTTTTTGGTACATAAAGGAGCATACATATACAAACATATTTAAGATTTCAGGTTAATTTAAAAAAAAGACAAAGAAGCTATACCTAAACTGAAATATAATCCCCAGAGCCAGCCACTGCTGAAAGGTTAAAACATTATTCACAATAAACATGAGGGAATCAGTGGAATCTGGTATGTTGTTACATGGAAACGTTTATCATGCTTTCCATATTGATTTGAGTAATAATACTAATATCCTAGGATGCATTGTAATCAAATCATATAACAGCTTACTTCTTTTCTGAAAAAGTACTTTAGTTACATTTTTGTAGCTAAAAATATCTTATTTTTGAAGTAAGGAAATTTAAGGATTAACACAACTGAATTGAATTCTGAGTCAATGTGCCATTTATATATTTATTATGACTGTATGTGCTGCCCAATATTTAACAACATTCAATCTCAAGATTATCATCATAAAAACTAATAGCATAAATGTTTTTAAATCATTGACTTGCACTATGGAAGATGCAAGCTTAACACTCTCTCTCTCTCTCTCTCTCTCTCTCTCTCTCTCTCTCTCTCTCTCTCTCTCTCTCTCTCTCTCTCTCTCTCTCTCTCTCTCTCTCTCTCTCACACACACACACACACACACTTATCTTTATAAGAAAAAATTACCTGGGCAAACATGTTCAGTGCAGTTCCAAGCACCACCCATACAAATGCTAAAATTTAAATTAAAAACATTTATATATTTGAGGATAAGATTGAGCACTGAAATTTGTTTATAACACATACCTTATATAATAACCCTTTTGTTATATAGTACATAAAAGTAACTATAAAAGAAGGAATTAATAGCAATAGCAATAGCACTTAGACTTATATACCACTTCATAGTGCTTTTACAGCCCTCTCTAAGTGGTTTACAGAGTCAGCATATTGCCCCCAACAATCTGGGTCCTCATTTTACCCACCTCGGAAGGATGGAAGGCTGAGTCAACCTTGAGCCGGTGAGATTTGAACAGCCGAACTGCAGCTAGCAGTCAGCTGAAGTAGCCTGCAGTACTGCACTCTAACCACTGCGCCACCTCGGTTCTCTATATCCTTTTGTTGTTGTTTTTTCACACACAGACCAGGCTGCGTGGGTTCATTTTGTCTCCTAGTACTTGAGTAATCAGTGCAGAATGGAATCTGTATGCTTTAATTCCGAGAAGACAAATCTATGAGTAATCCTGGAAGCAGTTCCCTCTTTGATCCTCATCTGAGATATGTATGTTTATCAATAACACCAGCCAATTCCATTTTGGCTGCCAGTGCCACCATATATTGCCAACCCTCATTCAATCAGTTCAGTTGCTATGATATGATATGAAGGGTAGAAACTGGAGCTTCTAGCTGAAGGGTAGAAACTGGAGCTATCTGATAATCTTTTGTCTGACTAGCCTACCTGGCTGCAACTTTAATGTGGGTACTAAAGCTATAAAGTATAATGTGATAGGATGGATCCACAGTAATTAAAAAGGAATTATATTGTACAAAATGGGTGAAGGAGTGAAGCTCACCATAAGCTGGTGCTGGAACTCAGCCCAGTTTAGAGGTCTACATGTTCACCTGTAAGCAGGTGGCAAAGGAGCCTATAAGAATGATTCATTCCTTGGTGTGCTTAAGATTTCTTCTACCACCAGCTCAACCTATTATTTATGTCAAAGTCAATAAAGTTGTGTCTGATTTTAACAGAACCTTGATTTTCATACAAACCCCCCCCCCCCGTTGTCTATTCCACAGCAGGAACTGTGGGTGTAAATTTCATATTCTCCATAAAACAGAGCAACAATTGACAAGACACACAAATCAGAGAGGTTATTGAAGATTACATACCATTTACTACATTCTTGTTCAATTGTTGAACCTACAGGGAAAGCTGTCCCATGATAAACACATGGGCAATCTGATGCAGAAATACAAGTTCCATTGTCCATTATAAGGCCTGGTTTGTAAAAATAAAAAGGTTGTAAAAATATAAAGAGATCACAATATGTAAGATAGTCCATGTTAAATATGTACAAAGTATGCCTCAGAGTGAAGTTAAAATAATTATGTAATGAATTACCCAGTCTGCATCTGATACTGTCAGTGGATATTTCTTCAAATCTAAATGAGATGAACTAGTGAACTTACTAATAATACAATAATCTCTTGCAGAGACTGATGGAAAGAGGAGGTCTGGAAATTTTAACTAAGAAAAGAATATAATACTCTATATTTTAGTTCATTTCTTATTTATTAGCAATGTTTTAAGGACAATCACAGTTAATAAAAATTTAATTCCTTAAAAGTTATGAAAAATTCTAAAGATACAAGACAAATAGTTCTTTAATAGACAGAAACTTTAGTATTAAAATAATTCAGCTGATAAAAGTTCACTTACCATCTGGGCAATAGCATCCATCTAAGCAATGGAGGTTACTACCTAGACAGTCTTTCTCAAAAGTACAGGTTGGTGGACAACAACTAATACAATCCCGATGGATAAAAGTATCTTCACAATTGTCAGCTAAAATAATAAGTTAGGCAAGAATGATTACACTCCAGTATACTTCACTTTAATGAGAAAAAGTATGCATTATTTTCTTTTTAAAATGTTGATTAAACATATAAATATCTTTCTAAATTAAGGTTTTACTTTGCCAAAGCCATCAAATTTAGAATAAAGGGCCTATATATTAATTCTTAGTAAGATGCAGATGCAGATTAAGATGCAGAAATGTACATTTTATAATTAAAAATAATGGCACACAAAAAAGACACCCTGAAATTTAAATCATTCTGAGACTTATTAAGAAGAGTTATATATAACTATTTAAAAATTTTAAAATGCTGTTGAGTTTATATAGCCTATTTAACATGACCCTTAATCATTTTCATACCCTGAAATGTTCAGGCTATGAAGCCAAATTCTAAAACATGTTGATTAAAGTGGTTCCATTCTCTTGCAGAACAGTTGCAATATGCTCCCCATTACAGTCCAGTGATCTAATATATGAAATAAACATTTTTTGCTTTTGTTTAACATCATGAAACTAATTTTTGATTGATCAAAGTATTAAAACACACTTACTACAGGCTGGAAAATCATCTCTCCAATCTCTAATAGGATAGCCTGCATGTGAACATGAGCGAGCGTATTCTGTTACTGCTCGGCAATAGGTTTCATCATCATCCTTTCTGAAACAGCAAAATGAAACTTCTGGTTAGTTACTGTACATCAGGGGTGTCAAACTCAATTTCGTTGATGGCCGCATCAGGACTGTGGTTGACCCCAGGGGGCCGGGAAGGCATGGCTGACTGGGTAGGCGTGGCCAGCTTGATGCCACTCACTGGGCGTGGCTGACTGGGTGGGTGTGGCCAGTTGGGTGGGTGTGGCCAGATTGACGCCACTCCCCAAACTGCTGGCATGTTTCCTCTTCGTGCTGGGTAGACCGGGCCGAAGCCACACTGGCCTGATGTTTCCTCTTCGCACTGGGTAGACCAGGCCGAAGCCATGCTGGCCTGGCCCAATGTTTCCTCTTTGCATTGGGTAGACTGGGCCAAAGCGACAAAGGTAGACTGGGCCAAAGCGATGCGGGCTGGCCCCTTACATTTTCCAGGACAGCCCACGGGCTGGATCCGACCACATTTCAGGCTGAATCCGGCCTGCGGGCCTTGAGTTTGACACCCCTGCTGTACATTCTTAGGAATTCTTAGGAATAGAAATTATTTGAAAAGGCAATACCATTTTTTAAAAACTAACCTTAAAACCAATTTGTTTTTTTGGTAATAGATCTGATTGTAATGAAAGCTTCAAGAAAAAAACCCTCCCTCATTTATGTTAGATGTATAGCTTCCCCAAATATGGATATAGCTTAACTGGCTCATAGTCACAAAAAACAAATGTAGCAATGTTTTTATTTCAGATCTTTTCCAGCCTCCCTGCAAAAAAATAATAATGGAAAAATGGCAAAGCAGAGGTCCCTTATATGAGACCTAAGTGTTTATATTCCATCCTATCATATTTTACTGCATTTAGTTCCTTCCTTCCTTCCTTCCTTCCTTCCTTCCTTCCTTCCTTCCTTCCTTCCTTCCTTCCTTCCTTCCTTCCTTTTTGTCATTTTTCTTTGCAGCTGAATTACAGGGAAAATCAAGAGAGATAAAAATAAAAAAGCTGTGAAAGAAAATGTTTAAAGTTGTCTCATTCCAGGGAAAGGTAAGCAGAATTTTTAAAAAGTATAACTTGTTCAAGAACAGAACCCAGTGTTAATACTGAAGTTTTTTTAGAGGCTAATTCTTGGACAACAAAATTGAAAACTTAAAAGACTAAAAAGTATAATATAAATTCTGTATATTAGCTTGGGTCTTATTTATCTTGTATTATCCTTTTAACTGAAGTTCCCTGAATGTGTTCTATTACTATGTTTCAATGGTTATAGATATTTCCTTAAGTGGGAAGGCCACAAATAGAACTCTCTTCTTTCTTGGAAAAGAGTTTAGGATAAAAGCCAATGATGATAATTTTTTTTAACCTTTTATCACCAAAATTAATAGCTTCCAATAATTTAACCTGTGGTATAATATTGCACAATGTACAATTTAGTAATATCTCATGATACAATCATCATGTCAAGAATGGTTATGCTATTTTGCATTGAACAACTTTCTTACAATATATATCAAATTAAATGTGTATCATGAGAAATGATGAATCAATATAATTCATGATTACATGCTATTTCCTTTATTAAACTAAACAGCAATAATTCTTTTTAATAATCAAAAATAATTAATGATTAATGATTAATTAACCAATGTTGATTAAACTGCAGAATTAACAAACATTGTTATTGTCTATATTCATTAACGTTCATTAAATGTTTCAGAAAAATGAGTATTGATTCTGTTTAGGTAAGTGGCAGCACAGAAAATAAACTTATTAAAATCCACCTAGGAAATCCACTAGGAAATATAGTTCTCCTCTGAAATTTGGCCTTTGGAACCCTCTTAACCAAGAAAGGAGACTATTACCTTTCAGTCCACATTTTTCCAATATCTAGTTTACAAAACCACTCATTGATTTTTCCTTGTATTGTGAAGGGAAGCCCAGGTTCAAGTCCATCTTCAACCACAGAACATATAACTTTGAACCAGTCATTTCTCACAATCAAATCTAGCCCACAGGTTATTGAGACACAGGCATCAATTCTGAATCATAAGGATACCAAAAAGATTAAATGTGCATTGTGGCATGACACATGACAATACAAGCTCTGCCCTTTTGTATCATGAGTTGCACACAAAAGGAGGACTTTGTATCACAATAGCCACAATAGACATTTTATCAGCTTACTTCCCCCACGGATGACTATCATTTGGAAAAAAGTTGGAGGAGGGAGAACTACGATACCCAGGGAAGGAAGGAAAAAGGAAGGACTAAACTAGCATTAAACTAGGGATACTTTGGAAGCAATTCATTTCTGGCTATTCTGTTGCAAGTCAAGAGGACATTTCTTTCATTCTTACTGTAGTTAAGAGACATTACAGTAGATGTGTTCCACTGTGTTAGAGTGGAGAAAGGCAAGGTAACAATAACGATGGCTAATAAGCCTGCAAAACAAAATAAAAAAGTATATTCAGCTTACCTACATAAGTCATTCATACAGCTGGAAATGTAGGGATAAGGATCTATGCTCTGATGACAACTTAGAAAAGGAAACTGCAGGAGTATTTGGCACTTGAAGTAGATACTCTAAATGTAGAATGAAAATGGTATTGAGATATATATACAGATACCTACATATATATAAAATTAAACATGCAAAAAAATTGAGTGCCGTGGTGACCTAGTTGTGAAAACTCTCTCCTTCCATTCAGAAAGTTGAGAGTTCAATCCTAGGTAGCGGCAGATGCTTCTCTCCTAGGGTGCAAAGAAAACATATCTGCTGCAAACTCTGCATGGTGTCAGGAAGGGCATCTAGCCAGTAAATGCTTAGCTCCATCTAATCGCCCCAACTCTATCCCAAATTACCGGGATTACAGGGTCATAAAAAGGGAGTTTAAACATGCAAAATATTCCCTCCCATCCAAGGATATTTTATTTATAAACCTAGCCTAATAACTCTTTTGAAAAGCCAATACACTTTTTATTATATCAGTTGTGCTTATTGTAGAGATATAACCTGAACTATCCTGTGTACATTGCTGAAACATAATGCAAGATGTTCTGTGAGATACTTCCAACTCTAGTGTGTCATTCCTCATCACAAATCAAAGACAGTCCCTCCAACCTTCCAAGTAAGTTTTTCAAGGGGAGAGAAGGGAAAACCTGTTTTCTTCTACTTGTGGCTCTTGAGATCAAGGCCCATAAAAATAAATATTTTATATGAAAATTGCAACCTAAACTACTTACCTCATAAGATTCTGTATCAATGTTGCAAGGACTAGGAAAACTAGATGCAATAGCTACACAGGTTGTATCATCTGGGATTTGTACAGCCCAGCTGTTAGCAAATTTAGCTACATCTTCTTTATAGTCACCTATTTAAAAACATAAATTTTATATATAGCCCAGCGTATACAATAGGATATTCAAAGTGTAATTATTCAAATGATGTATCCCTAGATTGTAAAATATGCCTTATGTATAATTCCTTTAAAATAGACAACATAGTGCATCTGCCATCACATCAATTTGAGCCTTGACGTGGAGTTATAATAACAATAGCTGATACTAATATACCTTATTAATGGTGGACAAGACCAGCTAAGAAATGTCCAGTTTGAATTTTGCCATACATCCAAATTCATTTTAGTAGTCTTAAGCAGTTTATGCCATTTCAAATTCAGTCCTTATGTGCAATAGGCAGATAACACCACTGATCAAATAAAGTCATAAGAATGATAATGATGTTATGAATCTTGAATACATTATATCACTATTAAGTAATTATATAGTTTTCACCCCACAACTTGCGAAAAGTATGCAATTACCATCCACAACAGATTCAATAGCCTAGTAATATTCTCTGATGACAATTACAAATAAGTAGAATGCAAGGAAGTGGGTTGGGTTTATCATCATATATTTTAGCATGGGTTATTTGCTTACTACTTTGTAATACGAGATCATCCGATGTGTTGTTATTATAATTTCCACAGAGACCACATGTTTTTCCCTTGTGTTCTTCTGTCAATTTAATGTAAATCCCAGAGTTTCCATCCCAAGCTAAGGAAAAGCCAAATGTAGTTTTCACCAAAATATAATTTGCTAATTTTTCAATGAAAATATTTCCAATTGTTTGGGGCAAAGACAACCTGAAAAATAAAATAATAAAAATAATAAAATTCTAATTTAAAGATGTCAGCTATCTATAATCATGCTATATTTTACCAATAAAAATACTGTTTCTTTTAAATATATATATAATACCGTGTTTCCCCCAAAATAAGACCCTGTCTTATATTTTTTTGAACCCTGAAATAAGCGCTTGGCCTTATTGCCATGCACTCAAAAGCCCGATTGGGCTTATTATCAGGGGATGTCTTATTTTGGGGAAAACAGGGTAGTAATATATTATTGAAATTATCTTTTTATGCATAAAATGCAACTTATAACAAGTGCATTTATTTATTTTTATTTGAATCCATTTTTATTTTTCCATAATACAAATATTAACATTTGTAATGTAACAATGTTATTTCAATGATATTCAACTAGCATCAGTGAGATTCCCTTCCTTAGCTGGTTGGGTATAATCTCACACAATCTTGCTAGTGACACAGAAAGGGAAAAACAGAGATTCCATTCCAGGTTTTGTGACTCCATATCAACCAGAATTGAATATTTTCATCATCAAACTTTCACCATAAGAAAAATAATGTAATAATTTTCCTATGAGTACTTTAGTTAAGAAACATTAAGAAAACATTTCAATTGTTTTTACCTGATTCTACCCTTTCTAACTTCGTGTCTCGATATGTGTATTTCATCCTGATTTGAAAAGAACAAGCTTATTGACCTTGAACAAGAGTACACTGAACCAGCACAGTGAGGGCTATTATTAATCTTAAAGAGAGAAGAAATAGATACATAAAACGTAAGAACATGTTTTAAGTATTACATACTATACAACTTATTTTTCAAAAGAAACAAACTGAAATATTTGGAGCAGTTTTTCAATAGCATATTTAGTGTACATGTCTCTAAAGAAAAACCGTATGCATGTTAACATGTATAATACATGGTGGATACATTTTCCACTATCAGATTATATGCAATCTTCATAAAAATAGATTTAGAAGTGTAACACCTATATTGAGATTACTCTACTGATTACCAATGGGCTTACAGACCCAACTCAAGGTGCCGATTTTAACTTTTAAAACCCTGCTTGGGTTGACACTTATGTATTTAAAAGTTCATCTCTGCTAACCAGAATATCTTTGTCCTATGTATTCATCCTGAATCACCTAATAAAAATATCCACTCCATATCAGTTTAACCAATTGGGTATTTGTTATGTATGTGTATTTTTGTGGAGATATGAAAGTACCAAAATGTTGTGACAGATGTTAGATGATGTTAGATGTTAGATGATAGCAATAGCAGCAGTACTTAGACTTATATACTGCTTTACAGTGCTTTACAGCCCTCTCTAAGCGGTTTACAGATCAGCATATTGCCCCCAACAATCTGGGTCCTCATTTTACCCACCTCGGAAGGATGGAAGGCTGAGTCAACCTTGGACCTGATGAGATTTGAACTGCCAAATTGCAGGCAGCCAGCCAGCAGTCAGCAGAAGTAGCCTGCAGTACTGCACTCTAACCACTGCACCACCATGGCTCATGATGTTATATGTTAGATGATGTTAGATGATGATAGATGATTGATGATTGATTGATGATTGATAGATGGTGAGATAGACAGATACTAACCAGAACATGTTTAAATTTGCTGCCAACCTAAAACAGTTATTCAATAATACTTTTACATGCAGCCTTAATGCAACCTTAAAAATTTTGTATAGCAAACATGGGTTTAGGATGGGCTTTACTTTTGTCCTTGCTAATCAGTCTGATAAACCATGCCCTTACACCAACAACACAGGGAATATCAAAATATTATTATCATTAATCTGAACATTTTAAATATCAGTGTGCTTTTTTATTTCAAAACTTCAAAATTCCTTGATCATTATTTGACACAATGCTGATTCTAATCTCATTTTTTATTAATCTTCACATAAGATATTCTATAGCAATATAGAATATATTAACATTTTAAAAAAACTAATAATGCTGAATTCAAATGATGAAAAAAAATGCTGAATTAAATCGTTCTATCTAGAGTAGTACATTCAACTAATTGGCATTTTCCTCTATTAGGCGATATCTGAATGGATTTTTGCTCCCATCAGTAAGGAATTTTTCTGATACCTTTCCTTGTAAAAAAAATTGTGTGATTGAAAACCTTATAGATATTACACCTATCTTTCCAATCTACTAGATAGATGCAGACTACTAAATCCCCACCTTCTACCTAATGTGTTTAAAATTAGGTCTAGCAGTAATAAAATCCTGTCAAATCCATATGAAAGTTACAAAATGAAACATGTATAAGAATTCAGACCAATTTCTAGGGATTATTGGAAATTAACAAAATATTTCTATAATATTAGAAACGATATTGACTAATGTAATTAGGGTATACTTATCACTTCCTCATTTTCCTATCCTTTTATATTGGCTGCCCGGAATCCTTTTTGACCTCAGAACCAAATAATTGTTAATTGCTCAATGAATGGAATCATGAATCCACAAACTGAACCACAGAATTGTAAGTAAACCACAGAATGGAAATAGTTCTTTCTCTTTCCATACCATAATCTAAACCATCTTAGTTACACAGTACAGAAGAATCTCTTACATAACTGGGAGAAAACAGCATGCTGTTTTCAGGTCTCTCTTGACCCAATTTCAAGTCTTACCCACACAGTGTACTGAGGTTCTGGATTACTGCAATCTTTCACAAAAATGTATGAGCAGTTTCCTGGGAAGTAGTAGTAGATGCCATCAAATGTTTCAAAGTGGTATTGCCCCCATGATTTGCAAATCCCACCTCTGTCTTTGCCAGTGTTTGGAACTAAAGAAAACAAACATACTTGTTTGCAAGCCAGGCCAACAGAAGCAATAATTTCAGATGAGTGTTGCTCATTGCAAAGATATTCATCACATTATGTTGTAAAAAAACACACCTGAAACATCACAATATAATCAGATGTTTAAAAAGAACCTATGGATGGAAATGTAAACAAATAAAAATAAAGTAAGGAAATTTGATAATATATGCTCTGAAGACAAACTAAAATATAACCAGAAAATATTATAACTAGATTAACTTCCTGAATATTTTCTGCAGTAGCTGTCTTTCTCAAAAGAGCTGGCATCTTTTCATCTTCCTTCTTCAGGATGTTGCAAGGACATGAAAACACTGGTGCATGAAAAAATAGTGAAGATTATCTATGCAAATCGGGCTTTTCCAGAATAAAAATTGGAACTGTATTCTAAGCAGAGGCTTTTGCAAGATTATTGCAAAAGAGTTAAATTTAAAGGATGACACCACAAACTGTAGTACCATGACACCACAAACTCTTCTGTCTTGTGTGTGACTGTGGCATCACAATACAAATAAGGGACCAGGCTTGCATCACAACAAGCAATTTCCACCCCTCTATGGATGCATCTGCTAATAAAATGAATGATGAAGCTATAAGGTAGCAAATGCAATACTACACTTTTATATGTACCTAATCTTGGAGTCTAAGGATGAAGGAATGGGAATCATAAAGATTTTGAATATGATCACTTAGTAGAATGCTGTAGAAATTTTTCCAAGACGAGGATAACTTTTGTCTTCTGAATTGTGTGCTGGCTGGACATCTCCAAAAATGATTGGGGACCATAACTGAAACGTAAAGATCCATATCATATTCTTTAATACTTGCCTGTGATAATTTCCCAGTTCTATTAAATACAGATTAGTAATTGTTCTAATGACAAATCTTTGGGGATTGAATTCAAGGCTTTTACATTGCACACAGCCTCAGAGATTCATATTGTGCAACTGTTCAGTTAAAAAGGTTTGGGGGGTGGGAATGAGATAATGTTGGGGAAGGAATGTGAGAGCCATTAACTCATGAAAGAGTCTGTAAATGAAAACTCAGCCCTGGGAAAGTAGTAAGCATACTTTAAGAGACTTAAAGCAACCCCACCTTGATTCTGTGTGGCATTAGAGAGGACAGAAGGAAACTGGCAGACTTTCAAGATTTTGTAATAATTATATCTTACACAATAAAATAGAGTTTCATTGGTTCCTTCAACCTCTGTTTCCTGAGTTGGGCTATCTTGAAGAGCTGACATCAATTTAGCTAACTCCAAACACTCAAAGCCCACTTTAAAGACCTTTTTAAAAAAAATCCTAGCATTCTTAACCAGTTAAAAGAATGTCAGAACAACAGAACAACAATTACAAGTTACATTTAGGCATAGCAGTACTTATATCTTTGCAAATGATTGAATTATTAAAATATGAGATTGAATCATTTTTGCAATATACCTACAATAAAGTGCATCACAACTTCTCCTGGAACTTACTGATTTGGCAGCGCTGCCCCTGTGCCTGAAATGTCTCACAGTCACAAACTCCTGTCTTTGTGCAAACTGCTCCATTAAGACAATCTTGAGAACAAGAAGCTGCATAAAAAAAACAGACAGGTGTCAATCAGGGCTCAGATTAGAGGAACTTCTTAAGCAGGCCCTGGTACCTCCCAGACCTGTTTCAGTTCTGCATATCCAAGGAATTGATGGGTTGAGAAAGATTGCCCAAAATAAATATACATCATCTTACAGATAGCTTTCTGTTCAGTTTATTCTCCTTCATATAAGCTGCTCAAGTGTGTTCTCTCTTCTTAAAAAGTTATTTTATTTCTGCAAAAATCCACAATTCATAATTAATTCTTTCTCGCAGTTAAGGTGAAACACATATTTAGTTCCTTTTTCTAACATCTGGGAAAGTTTCCCTCAGAAATGAATTCTCTGAAAGCATTTTTCATCCAAAGATAAAAATGTTATCCCATACACATCATGCAGCTGTGTATAAATTTGTGAATGAAATGTCTAAGCCAGCAATTTGGAATAATCAGCAAAGATGCAATAAAGAAAATTGGCTTTATCACAGCAGAGATAATTGGAAACAGAAAGTAACAGAACTGGTTGATGAGTTTGTGAAAAAATCAGTTTTCACCCACCCACCCCGAGTTTAATGGGCTGATAAATATTGATGCATTTTATTATACTGCCTGTTTACCTTCTGCCTTGGAACACAAGTCAGTGACTGGTTTTTTATTTCTTAACCCATAAGCAAATAAATACTCACTGGGAAATAGACCTGGGCCCCAATTATAGTGTCACGTTCTTTCTTGTCATGTTAAAGAAAAAATCTGCTCCAGCTGATTTATTGTAAGTATGTGGAATGGAAGGGAGCTACCTTATTCTTTCCATCTGGTTTGAAACTGGATTTGATCTGCCATGTCAATAACCCACCTATTTTTGCAGCCTTCTTCCAACTATTAAAACAGCGAACTTGTCAAATATTCACATTAACAGCTGTGAAAAAAACCACGGCAATTATACAAATATATTTAATTATAGTTAGCTGGGTTATAACGTTACTGACCTCTTGATGAATTCTGAGCCTGAGAAAATACATCATGAACATCTGATGAAACAGTGGTTGTCTACGAGAGGAAGGGAGAAAAACAAGCAAACCTCTCATGAGTATCCAAACCAAAAATAAATCCGCAAAACTTAAAATTACATAAATTACAATTTATTTGTAAAAAAAAAATAATTGCTTTAAGTTTATATAAAGATTGTTCTCAGGGGAAGCTCAAAGCTTTTGGTTAGTTAACAGTGAATTCAGATATACTTTCGTTCAATATTAGGAAAATAAAAGAGACTTACCAATGCTGAACACCACCAAAGTGAAAGCATTTAAAAGACACATGATTCTTATATTAAAAATGAAATATTGCTCCATAGTTGAAGTATAGATAAAAATGTAGTGTTATGTGTACGGTGTGGCTTCTGAAATTTGCCACATTACTGAAATTTCAGTGATGTTTCTTGTATTTTAACTACATTGACTAAATCTTTCTAAGCCACAACTTCTGCTTTTTGAATAAACCACAGTTTGCACAAAATGCTATGCCAAAACAAGTAAACCATGATATAATTTATTGCACTATAAACCCAGTCAGCGTCACCACTTACTTAGTTGAGTAAACAGTCTCTTGCAACATAACTTGCCTTAACAGCAAAATAAAGCCCTCGCAACAGGTCCTGGGAAAGAGCAAGTTGTGAATGGACAAAGCTATGGGTGTTTCATAACCTGTCCTGCATGTTCTAAGCTTGTTTCCCACTCTTTTCTTGGATGGAAGGAACAATCCCACTACCACTGTGAAATAATATCCAAGTATCAACCACCAGGGTTGAAGGAACGTTACCTATTCTAACTGAATGTGGAATAAGGACACCATATTATGTTGGTTGGTCCCGCTATGAAGGCTGACCTAAATGTTTTGCCTGTCCCTGTCATCTAAAAGATAAAGTAGATGAAGATTAAATTATTTGCACATTTAAGCTAATATGATTTTAGCAGGCTGCTCAGTCTTCATCTACAGTGGGTATAGAAAGTCCACACACCCCTGTTAAAATGACAGGTTTTTGAGATGTAAAAAAAATCAGACTAAGATAAATCCCTTCAGAATTTTTTCTACCTTAAATATATAAGCTGCACAAGTCAATTGAAAAACAAACAAACTGAAATTGTTTAGTGAGGAAAAAATAAAACAACAACAAAAATAATGTGGTTGCATACTGTAACTGTTCATACCCTGTTACAAGTAGGGATGTGACTATGAAGTTCAGCTGTACTGGTAGGATTTTTCTGACATTTGAAAAGTCTGTTGTTTCTTACAGCAAAAGCCATTGTCTGCAAAGAGCTTACAAAGCATCAAAGGGATCTCATTGTTAGAAGGTATCAGTCTGGAGAAGGACACACAAAATTTCCAAGGCATTGGCTCTACTATGGAACACAGTGAAGACAATCATCAACAAGTGGAGAAAATATGCCATAACAGTGAAATTATGAAGAATGTCACTGTTATGCCATATTTTCTCCACTTGTTGATGACTGTCTTCACTGTGTTCCATGGTATAGCCAATGCATTGGAAATTTTGTGTGTCCTTCTCCAGACTGATACTTTCCAACAATGAGATCCCTTTGATGCATTGTAAATTCTTTTTGTAAGTCTGATTTTTTTACATCTCAAAAACCTGACCTTTTAACAGGGGTGTGTGTGGACTTTCTATACCCTCTGTAGATGAAGACCGAGCAGCCTTCTGAAATCAAATTCATGTTAGCTTAAATGTGTAAGTAGTTTAAGTTTATGAAGAACTGGATGTCCCTCCAAAATTGATGGGGGGAAAAAGAAGAAAACTGGTCTGCTACCAAGAGGCCTACAGCAACATTGAAGGAGCTGCAGGAATTTCTGGCAAGTACTAATTGTATGCTAAATGCTGTATTCTTCATATGTGGGGTAGGGTGGCAAGATAGAAGCCTTTTCTTCAAAGAAAAACATGCAAGCCTGGCTATATTTTGCAAAACCCTACATCAAGTATGACAAAAGCATGTGGGAGAATGTGTCCTGGTCTGATGAGACCAAGGTTGAACTTTTGGGCCATAATTCCAAAAAGTATGCTTGGTACCAAAACAACACTGCACATCATCAGAAGTACACCATACCCACAGTGATGGTGATGGCAGCATTATGCTTTGGGGCTGCTTTTCTTAGCTGGAACTGGGGATTTAGTCAAGGTGGAGGGAATTATGAATTATGAACAATCCATCAGTTAATTTTGGCACAAAGGCATCAGGCCTCTGCTCAAATGCTGAAGATGAAGAGGAATTTAATCTTTCAACATAACAAAGTTTGTTGAAAGTAAACACAGTTTACTTCCAAATAACAAAAGAATGGATTCACCAGAAGAAGATAAAAGTTTTAGAATGATCCCAAATTGGTTCCAGCTGAATCCAATTGAAAATCTATTGGGTAACCTAAAGAGGGCTGTGCACAGGAAATGCCCTCCCTCTCTGACAGATTTGGAGCACTATTGCAAGCAAAAGTGAGCAAAGACTCCCAAGGCAAGATGTGCCATGCTGATAGATTCCTACCCCCAATGATTGAATGTGGTCATAAAATCAAAAGGACGTTCAACAAAGTATTAGTTTAAGGGTGTGCATCTTTATGCAACCACATTATTGTAAGTTTTTTAAATTGTTATTTCCCCCCCACTTGTACAGCTTATATGTTAAAGGTGGACAGAATTCTGAAGTGATTAATGTTGGTCTGATTTTTTTTACATCTCAAAAGCCTGGCACTTTAACAGGAGTGTGTAGACTTTTTGTATCCAGTGTATTCCAGATTAAATGAGACACTTAAATAGCGAGAAGGTTTTTTCACAAGTATAACATTTGTTTGTGGGAATCTATTGTGGAAGAGATAGAACTGTTGCATCTGAAAGAGAGCTCATCTACGGTTTCCCAATTATGCATTTTGCAAAGCCCCAACAAAATTCCTTTTTGTCTACTCTCACAAAAGAGATAACATGAAAGATGCTTTTTTTCTATTTTATGTGTGCATCACTTAGTGCATTAGGGTGATTAATTCAATAAGCTATTTACAAAGAATGAATGGATAGTTAAACATAGGTTTGCATTTTGAGAATTGCAGGAAAATAGGTACAGTATGGAAAAACTACTCCACTCGTTCCTGCTGTGATATTCACATTTCCATTCTGTTTTACAAAGACTTCATTGTAGGGATAGCAAGCACCCTTTGTTGGCAAATGTGTGTGTGTGTATGTGCCTTTTCTCTTCTTCCTTTTGAGGTATAGCCTACCTCAGCTGCTAAGAGATCTCCTTTTTGAGGAACTACAGTAAATTCATTCCTGGAAGAAAACAAAGAGAATCCTGTATAATCAAAGGTTGTGAATAAACAGATTCCCATGAGAGAGGTGCTTCATTCGGATTTATCTCACTTCATGAAAGACACCTTTCTTGAGCTAAGCTTTTTTATTTATTTATTTTTTAAAAAAGAAACAGTTAATGTGCAAGTTTGTTTCCCTTTCCATCCCCTCTTTTACAAGTATAAGAGATACCAATCTTTTGCTCATGGACATTAATTATAGTTAGAAATACTACTCGCCATAGAAAAATCAGTAAGAGTTGGATACATTTAATAATTCAAAAGAAATAAAAAAGGAAATGGAATAGTTTCATTAAAATTGGAAAAGGCAATCGGTCAGAATGACAATCAGTGATGTTAAAGTTCATTAGCTCACTGAAACTCAGGGTCATGTACTACTACATTTTAAGCTCTGCAGGGATATCAGGTCTGCTTACATTCTGCCCCTAATATATAAATTTCCAGGAAGACCACTCTGTGTGAGCCATCATCTAGAAGATTTGAAACTATCTATCTATGAAACTACCACCTGTACAATAGCCAAATTCTGTGTTGCCACAATGAAAATAAGGCTTAACTAGTTAGGAAATAATCATTTCTGATTTATTGATCACTTTAGATTTAACACATCCTAGCTATTTTGTTTTTAGACAATATATATTTTACTTCATAGCCTTTAATATTTTAGATTTACGCTTGCATAACTAATTCATGTACCATTATAGCAGTTTATGTCACATTTCTATGAGTTATTTTAACATTGTTATGCTAGTATTTATCTCATCTACTTGATTGTACTGTGGTGTTGTCTTTTTTTCTGGAGGGAATTTTTGCTGGTCATTGACTGAATAAATTATTATTATTATTGTCAGGGCTATAAATACATAACACATTCAGAACTCATACCACCAGTTTGCATATATTAACTACTGCAATTCAATTCCCCTCTGTAGTTGATTCTCTAGATATGTAACTTGCAACAAACTAATTTTATCTCATCAATGATTTGGTAGGAATTCCTTTCAAAAAAAATCCTTAAAGTTAGTACTCAATTTACAATCATAATTGAGCTCAAAATTTCAATTTCTGAGCAAGGCAGTTAAGTGAATTGTGACCCATTTTATGACATTTTTGCCACACTGTTAAGTGAATCATGCAGTCATTAAGTGAATCTAGTTTCCCCCGTTGACTTCACTTGTCAAAAGCCGGCTGGGATGGTTATAAATGATGATCACATGACAACAGGACAGTGCAACTGTCATAAATACATACCAGTTGCCAAGTGTCCGATTTTTGATCATGTGACCATGGTGATGCTGCAATCATAAATATGAAAAATTGCCAAAAGTTACTTTTTTTTCAGTGCTGTTGTAAGTTCACTAAATGAATGGTTGTAAGTTGAGGACTACCTGTATTATAACTACCACTAAGATAAAGATAAGAGACTCCCTTGAGTCAATTTTAGTTACTTAGGACTTTGTGAACACTTTCATTTACTTTTCTTAGCAACAATATGGAAATGGCCACAGCCCTCCAGGATATAATTTTCAACTACCTATGTTAATTGGTTACATTTCCTAGTGATCTCCAATCAAAATAATTAGATCCAGCCCTGTTTAACTTTTCATAATAAGTCAAGATTGCCTAATACAGGTAGTCCTATCTGTTATTAATGTTAGAACAATTGTCACCCCTAATCTTAGGAAACCATAGGTTTCAGGGTAACAATGGGGCTAATAATAGTAATAATGGGACCAGCACAACAACAAAATAATCTGAAAGATCCAATAAGTGATTCAAATCTAAAATCAAGTTGCTCTTATTACATATGAGCAAGGTGGGAATCAGTAATCTAAGCATAATCTTACTGATTTTGCTTTTGTGCAGTTGGTATTGTAATGAAAATGCTGACAAAAATGTAAATTTGTTTTATGGATTGCTATAGAAGAAAATAGGTAATCTGCCCAAATATTCAAGTTCACATTTTCTAATATATAAATTATCAGCAAATCCCTTTTTTTAATTTGCTATGAAAATTAACCACTTATTTTCACTATTTACTTCTTTTAACCTTACTGCTTAGACCTACTGAACATATTATCTGGCTGGCTTTTATAATATTTTATACTAAAGTCCTTCCTTCCCTCCCTCCCTCCCATCTTTATCATTAATACATTTATCATAGTATTGCATTTCCTCTGTGACCTGGGATTTTTGGGAGTTGCAACTTCAACACATTTGCATGATACCAAGCTAGACATACATGACCTAAGGCAGTGTTAAAATGTGGTCCTAGAACCCCCTTGTGGGTCTGCCAAATATTTTCCAGTCTATGTTAAAAAATAATACAATATTAAAATCCCATCAGTCATGAAAAGCAGTAACAGCAACAAATGCATCAATTTTCATTTTAATATGGCAAATATAAATACAACCCATAAAAACAGAAGCTCTTTGGGAGTCCTCCATTATTTTTTAAAAGTGGGAAGCAGCCCTGAGTGAAAAAGTTTAAGAAACATAGATGAATCTAAGGCAACAGCTAAGGGATCCTGTGCTTGATTTCTGGGATCCATATTAAATAAGGATTAACAGAAAATGCCTAAATTTTCTCAAAACATGCTAGTACAATTAAGACATTTCCTAACTGGGATTTCTCAGTTTCCAAGCAGTATCTCAAAACCATGCTCTTTCAAATGTAAAAAGTGTGTGCCCTATAAGGATTTCTGAAATTATAAATTTGTTGTACTAAAGATATTATACAAATATCTTTAGGCAATCCTTCTCTGACAGTTCATGCTTTGAAAAACACCGAAGTTATTGAAAAGTTGTTTAAAACAGCTTTGTTTAGATTGTTTTTTTAAATTCTTAAACTTCTAAATATTAGTAGTGTGTTGTATTCCTCAACATGAATGTGTTATTATCAACAAACGGGAATTCAAACTCACCTTGCAGTTCTTTTCAGGAGATGTAATTCACAGATAGACTCTATTGTATAAAAATAGTGAAAATCATTCTTTCTCTCTCACACTCTTCTGAAATTTATATTAAAAATCTGAGCTCTAAAGGCAGCCTTTTATTGGAGTTCAGTTATTAAGATGAAAAGATTTGGTTTTTTTTCCAAAACAGGAGATTGTTAAATACTCTTAACTACCAAAACAAATAAGAATGACAAAATCATCCATAGAATGCTATTACTAATTAAACATTTATGCTGACATGCCAACCCATTGCAGTTAACTACTAGCTACTATGAGAAAAAAAATAGTTATGGAGAAGAGTAGCACATGTGGAATACAACCTATTAGTAAGACCCTTTGGACACAATAGGACGTAGTTCTTAGTAAACATCACTGGTCTTCTTTTTAATCCAAAGAATATCTTTAAACCCTCTTTTTAATAGTATTATAATTGCAATTAGTTTCAAAGAAAGGATAAAATGAAGTACTTTTTTATTTTTCTAAATGTTACTTTTTCCATAAAGGGAAAAAATAAATAAAGAACATATTTATAAGTGTTTTTAAGCAATGTTAAATTTAAAAACAAAACAAAGACTTACCTTTGAAGGTTAAAAACAGAATGTGAACCCCCAAAATATGCCACAGTATCATGAAATTGATTTTTCTCACTACGTTCATTTCAGTACAGCAGCTTAAGGTAAAAAATATTGTCCAAATTGGTGCCCTTAATTAGGAAGGCATTTTAAAAGTCACTATCATTTGCAGGCTCTTTCCAGTTTGATAAAATAAAATGTTAGGTAGTGGTGGGGAATGAAACTAGCTTGCTGCATACAGCTTTTGAGCTTTGAAAATGCTGCGGATGCTTTGGCCAGGCTTTTCTCATTAGTAATGCATGGCAACAACCTGTATCAGTATTAGTTACATGAGCCCCTACGCTCCTACTCCTCTGTGGAACTGAATCAATCCTTTATAATGCTTGGGGAGAGCAGACCTGGCAAGCCACAATACTTAAGAGATCGTTTTGCATGTCAGCTTTGAAGCTTCTAGCAATCAGTATCCACTGTCTTCCTTTATATATATATATATATATATATATAGGTCTGTGGTTATTCGGGTTTTCTCCCGCGTGAAGTTGGAGATGTCATTGCAACGTTTCGACGAAGTCTCATTCGTTATCTTCAGGCTGATTATCAGGCTTGTGTCTTCAGCCTCCTGCTTCTAGGAGCAAGCCTTCT
>QLTV01003290.1:1544071-1557375 GCA_003457575.1 Thermophis baileyi | reverse complement strand
TATATATTCAGAATTCAAGCATTTAGAAAAGTAGTTGAAAAATTATTAATAATGTAATGTTTTCAGAGTGCAAATAACTAGCAAGCAAGCAAGTTGTAATCCCTGTCCTAAAAGTGGAACAGGTGTTTTTTCTTTCTGACATTTCAATATTCTTCACAAGGAATCTAGAATAATATTATGGCATTTTGGCCATTTCCAATCCATTCTCTCCACCAAAGAGGTAATTTGAGATTGATTTTTACATTTACTTTTCTGATATTAGCTATTTTATAGAGCTTTTTGACTACTATGGATCACATTTTGGTGCTTTCCCAGTCACTGTTTCCTTATGGAAGAGCCTCCTTTGGAATCAAGAGTCACACTGAAATCCACTTCTGGGCATTTGATGACTACTTAACTGTTGATGCTTTTAAAAAATTGTTGTATTCCGTGTGTGTGTGTGTGTGTGTGTGTGTGTGTGTGTGTGTGTGTGTGTGTAATTTCATTATTTTCAAATTTAATTGTATTTACCATGGACATTTTAATTAGTTGAATGTTTTTACTACATTGCTAAAAACTACTATGGGTCTTCATGAATTGGACCATATACAAATAGAATAAAGTTTAGATCAATTTTGTTTTAAACTGATATCAAGCTTAAATCAGTTCTGGTGGAAAATCCTTATCAATTATTTGACGACATTTGATACATTCCATTAATGAACTATAAGGCAACACTCAAATGGAAACAAGGTGGACAACTCCAGTAATGAATCAACTTAATACATAGGAATGTATTTACTATCTGACAAGAACACTTGCAGGAATGTAGTGCCAAATCTATTATTTTGCTCCTTTAGCTCATTTTCCGGTTTCTTCTATTCCTTCTTCACTAGTCAGCAATTGCCTAGCTAGCTGCTTTTTTGACAGAACATTGAAAAATTGTTCAAAAAGATGAGCAAAGAGCAGCATTTTATCTTCCTAATTCATCTGTGTGGAAATAAAAAGCCATTTTGTTCCTGTGCTTTAAAATGTTTTATGCCAGCAATTAAGGAAACTGTTCCTAAGATTTAGAGACCAACTGACTCAGTATGATTTTGGGCAGCTTACATCAAGTAAAAACAGTAAAGAAAATAATGAACAGCAAGGAAACCCTGTGTGTCTGGAAGTTCTTCATTTCTATTTTATTTAGAACTGGAACAAAAACAGTATTTTTTAATATAAACAGAGTATCTTCCATGGGAATAAAACTGGAACAGGATGGTCTCTTACATACAAATATCTGCTGATAGGACATTAAGTATGCTTGGAAAAACCTGATACTACTGAACAAGTGTAACTTAAGCAGCTGAAATCATCTACCTAATGTTCCTAATGTTCCACACCTAATGTTCCACACACTTAAAAGCATCCTTTTTAAATGAAGCATATATAAGCATACCGTCATGGTTCGAGTAATGCTCCCAACCAATTCAAGACCCTGAGGCCTTGGCTTCCTCAAAAATCCTCAAAATGACTCCAGCTGAATCTTGGCTTCAGCTAGTCGTTTTTAGAGTTGACACATACAGCATACAAATGTGTACACATAAATATTCCCAGAACACTGAGATAATGAACAATTTTTCTTTTCAGACTGATAGGAAATGTTCTGGAATGTGGCAGAATTCTATTATCAGTAGTTAGGAAACAATATGGAAGTGGAGAAGCCCACTGCTTAAGATGCAAAATTATTTAGGAAAATGTGAAACCAAATAAATGAGGTACTTTAGTTTCGTAGTCATCACTAGTAATTTTTCTCAAACAGGAAATTATCCTTTTACAATAAACTAGGACGGTTGAGAAATCAAAAATCTTTAATTACAGATATATGAAGCTTTTGTCTCCACCTAAGAATTTAAATATCACAATCTTCCCCAAGCTCTAATGAATTGACACATCCGTGTTGTTCTCTTAGTAAAATTGAAGCATGTTTCTATTGCTTTCTTCCAGGATTTTTTCTAGTTCCAATGGTTTTCAGTTCAGGGATTTCTTGGTCTCTCATTCAAATATTAATCAGGCCTAACCTCATTTAACTTTTCAAAATCAGAGTCCTTTACAATAGTTAGCCTATCAAAGGAACTATGGAGAATGATAAAAATGGTGTTTGGAACATCCTTTAAAATATATTTAATATGTATGTATTTGTGAGTTTAAATATCGTTTTTTTCATTATAGAGGGAATTATAGGCAAGACTGAGAACTTTATGTGCAAATCTGTTAACACTACAAACTAATATCTGGTAGATATAGAATCTGGCAATACATGGGAGATTACATGGGAGAAATTAGATATTTCTGTAATTTGAAAATAAATTATACAAACAATTCTAATTATATTTAATTCTAATTATAAGATAATTACTATTTTACTACTGTCCAGAATTCCATATATGCTTTATTACACTGCGGTAAAAATATTTACTATTGAGTTTAGGATCACAATCTACAGCATCCACTGAATGGAGGACTTTGTTCCAAAATGTCTGCAAGTTTTGAGAAAAGCCTATGTAGCTGAAGTGAAGCCAAAGAAACTGAAATAGGACATATTTCTTATTCACACCAGATAAAATTAAGTGTTAACACAATTTACTGTTTTATGGAACTGTATTTTTTATGTCTAATTAAGTTACAATGCATGTTGAGTAAACCCTTAAGACTGCACTAAAAGACAGAAGTTGAAATAAGCTAATATAATTTTAACACTGACTCTAATCATGGATACATTCTGTATCATACATATGAAGCATTCCCCTGAAACATCACAAAAACAGATTGAAATATAGTTCTCAGAAACACAAGTTATTTATTAAATTTTATCCTTTATTTCAAATAGACAGTGTTTCCTTTTAACGATAGGATTTTTGGTAACGTGCACGAGCACCAGGTCCACCAAACTTCTTGGACTCACAACGTCGAGGATCAGCAACTAACAAGGTCCTATCATACTGGATGAGGATATCCTTTATTTCCTTCTTAGAAGCTTCATCAACATCTTGAGAAAAATAAAATATCTGTATTAGACTTTGAAGCTATTGTTTATAATCAGTCTTATAATATTGCTCAGAAATGGTAACTTATAGGAAGCATCAAGAAATAAAATCTTTGAAGAAGCACTTAATTTATATGATCAATATTGGCTTAAGTATACATGAATGGGATGAAAAGCAGCAAAAAATAAAGTTAATGAAAACTTACATTTCTGGTAATAAGCCACCAGTGCTTTGGAAATAGATTGCCGAATTGCTGTAGAAGAAATAAGTAAAATAAAATACTAAGTTGAAACAAAAACGCTGCATGTTGCTAGTAAAAGTTAAATCAGATATTTTAATTCTGGAGTCTTTGGAACAATATTTCAGATTTACATTAGTATTTATTTGTATCTCACTTTTATTTTTACAAAAAACTCAAGGTGGCAAACATATCCAACCCATCTTCTTCCTATTTTGCCCACAACAACTAGTGGGTTGGGTGGAGAGTGACTGGTCCAAAGTGATCCAGCTGGCTTTCAAGGCTAAAGTTTCAAGCAGGAGTCATAGTCTCCTGCTTTCTATTCTGGTGCTTTAATCTCTAGAGCAAACTGGCTCTCTGGTATCTATACATATGTATAAACAATGATAAATAGCAATAATCTGCTACAGAGCAAATCACCAAATACAATATAGCAGACTTCTCTAAACTTGTAAATCAGGTGGACTATCAATCAATCTAGGTAGGGGCCAATAAAATACATCTAGAAATATCCAGTTAGAAACTGATTAATATAAGTGATAACAGATTTTACAAGTATACATGTTGTTTATTTGGATAGCTGATACATTTAATAATATACTTTTCTGCTGTAAAATGAGCTGCTCATACCATATATCTGGGCCACATGACCACCACCCTTCACACGGACTCTTATGTCAACTCCTGCAAAGCGCTCTTTGCCCAAAAGAAGTACTGGTTCAAGCAGCTGGGAGAGAAAAAGCATTTAGTTATAGTCCTAAACAAGCTTCCCATTTAATGCAGAAATGTCTGAGTAAACATACATTAGATTTGTAGAATACAGGCTATCAGTATTCTTTGAATTTACTATTTTTACATCACCAAGTGAAATTATAGTAAATATTCTGTTTTCATCTAAGAAACTTATATATTGCCATCTTAACAATTCGGTTATTTCATTATATTTCAACACAGTATCCTTAAACAACTCCTCCAAGAGTTACAACTAACTTGCATGCAATGACACAGAAACAAATAGAACCATTTCATTTGCTTTCAATTCTTTACAGCTTTCAATTACTGTATTCCAGCACAAAAGTACTGTATACCAGGACTAAACAGTACTACTGACAGAAATCATTTAAGCAAACATCAAGAGCCGAGGTGGCGCAGTGGTTAGAGTGCAGCACTGCAGGCTATTTCAGCTGACTGCTAGCTGCAGTTCGGCGGTTCAAATCTCACCAGCTCAAGGTTGACTCAGCCTTCCATCCTTCTGAGGTGGGTAAAATGAGGACCCAGATTGTTGGGGGCAATATGCTAATTCTGTAAACCGCTTAGAGAGGGCTGTAAAGCACTGTGAAGCGGTATATAAGTCTAACTGCTATTGCTATATAGCTCTTGCCTAGTTCTCAAAAAAATGTATGTAAAACATTTGAACTTTAATGACAATGCAAGTGATTCTGAATAACACAGATAAAAGGGTTTTACAAAAATGCTAAGTATATTTATCAAGGGACAATTCAAACCCACTTGAATTTCACTCTCCTTTTACCAGAACTATAAGTTTTTAAAGAGAAGGGGGGAGGGAAACTAAAGGAAACGGTTATTAGTTTATACATACACACAAAATGTATTATATTTACATAGAAAATCACTTACTTTGTATTGGAGAGTTCTGGGTTCAATCATTTCCAGAGGCCGTCCATTCACCTTAATAAGCCCATTTCCTCTTTTGCAGTGAGCAACTGCAGTAGCAGTTTTCTAAATGGGGGTTGGGTTGGTAATAAAAATATTAGGCAAAGTTATAGCATTTAAGACAGATCAGCACTGCATAAAGTATAAACATCCAGAATATTCCACTACATACATCACTGTTAATTATCACTGTATATATATATCTTGCTATTGAAACCAATCAACTGAAGCTTTTATCTATCCCACTCTCACTTGTTCCCACAAAGCAAGAAACCAAAATTATAGATGAAATTGTCAATCAACTGATAGGAAACTCAAAAAAGGAATCCAGTGATTACAAGATGAAATGAGAACTTTTTGAAGTAAGTACATTCTATTGCGAAGCCGCTGAGCTCATGTCAAACATTTATTTATTATTTATTAAATGTGTTTGCCGCCCATTTCACCTTCGGCGACTCTGGGTATTTGAACATGAATTGGTGGAAGAGCCTTGCATGTTTGGGAGCTGGCCAGAATGGGTCTTCACGAAAGATAAGCAACCTATTCCTATGGTAGCAGTCATTTTGGTTAACGGCAAAGGATGGCGGGAATTGTGGTATCCTCTTTCAACCCTATATCCCCACGCAACCCCATCCCCAGACCACATCTAACAGCTCATCCGCCCTTCCATCCCACGTGCCGCAGTTAAAGCGCCGCACACGGAATAGAGAAAGCGCCAAGGGAGCCCGTTTTCCTTCGCCAAGGTTTAGGCCAAATCCCGACACTCAAGTGGGAAAACGTGGCTGTCGAGGAGTGGCATTGCGCGCACAGAAAATGAGAAACGAGGGATACTTTTCAGCGCCGGAAAGCCGGCCGGGCCAAGGCAACTTTCGGGCAACAAGAGCATCCCGTTGCCCCCCTCAATTTCTCGGCTTTTTATGGCGGAAGAGGAGACGAGTTAGGCCCGTTCGAACAACCACGCGAGCCTCACCTTCCTGCCGAAAACCTGAACGCTCTGGAGGGGCCCCTTAGCCGGCATGGTGCCTGGAGGAGAAAGACAAACCGACAAAGAAAGTGAGTGACCAGGACGAAACTCCCCCCCCCTCCTCCGGCAAAGCTTGGACGAGCGACAGCGACACCCACCCACCTTCTGCAAAAGCAGCAGCGAAAGAAAGAACAGGGTTTCCCAAGTAACTTTCCCAGGGGCCGGCTCGGCCGAAAAAGGTAGCGTCACTTCCGGAAGCGCGATGCCGCGCTTTCCGGCAGCCGCTCTGGCTTCTGTTTTGTCTTCCAGCTCTCGTTTCTGTGGGTGGGGCGGCTTGTCGGAATACGCCGGTGGTGTCTTTCAGTGACAGAATGGGACTCATTCATTCCTCCTATTGGCGGTTTCCCCCCCTCCCCCCGATTAAAGTATGATTTCTATCCACGCATTTTAAACTTGAAGAGGTGGCTGTCAAAGATATGGATAGATTGTATTCACGTGTAGTTACACTTCAGCATATTACGCTGTGGGAAACCAATCGGTATGCTTAGCTTAATTTCGGTGTCTTATGCAGACGCAGAAGACAGTGGCTTCCCCAACCATGGGTAAACATGTGCGGAAGGAAATGCATGCTTCAAATCTAGGTGAATGTTAGAAGACCAGTATTACCAAATTAAAGCCATCTGACCAGTTCACTTTGGCTTGTTTTGTTAAGTTTAGTCATTGTTACAGTAAGATTATCAATTTGAGGACCTGTATACTGCACGAGTCAAAAAGAGAGCTGTGAAAATATTTACAGACCCTTCGCATCCTGGACATAAACTGTTTCAACTCCTACCCTCAAAACGACGCTATAGAGCACTGCACATCCAGAACAACTAGACACAAGAACAGTTTTTCCCCGAACGCCATCACTCTGCTAAACAAATAATTCCCTCAATACTGTCAAACTATTTACTAAGTCTGCACTACTATTAATCTCATCGTTTCTATCACCCATCTCCTCCAACTAATGGCTATGACTGTAACTTTGTTGCTTGTATCCTTACGATTTATATTGACTGGTTCCTAATATGATTTGATTGCTTATTTGTACCTGGACTATCATTAAGTGTTGTACCTTATTATTCTTGATGAACATATATTTTCTTTTATGTACACTGAGTGCATATGCACCAAGACAAATTCCTTGTGTGTCCAATCACACTTGGCCAATAAAATTCTATTCTATTCTATTCTCTGGACCTTCAACTCTGGATTCAAGATATTTAGTATAAACTGGAGGAGTATTTCCTAGATTTAATAATAGAGCGTCCTGGTGCCACATTGGTGGTAACAGGTAACTTGAGTTAGCCTGTATAATGGGATCTTGTATTCAGGATTTGGCTTATCTCCCTCCATTAGGCATTTATTATTATTTGCCTGACTAAAGATATGATAGATACAGTAATTTAGCAGGATTTTGTCTAGTTCAGCTTGCAAACATACTAGACATTTATCTTCATTGGTATAGAGATTCTGATCCAAGAGAAGATCCAGTCTTAATGTTATATACTGGTTTCACATTGATTTTTTTGCCACAGTGACCAACTTACAGTGTAGGCTTATATAGAAAGCAATCAGTTTTCTTAATTAAAATTCATAACCATATAATGAATAACTGTGATGCCGCTCCTCATCGATTGAAGCATATATATGAACACAATAATGCAAAAACACAACCTGTATACAGATAATCCTCGACTTACAACCATTCATTTAATAACCGTTCAAAGTTATAATGGCACTGAAAAAAAGTGACATGACTGGTTTTACCATGACCGTTGCAGCATCTCCCTGGTCACGTGATCAAAATCCAGATGCTTAGTAACTGGCATGTATTTATGACAGTTCCAGTCAGGGGTGGGTTCTAACTTACCTCGCTGCCGGTTTGCTTCCTCCTGCGTCACGTGGGTGTGCCTCGGCGCGCGCATGCGCAGTGCCAAAAAAATCCGGAAAAAAATTTTTTTTTTAAAAAGCCAAAAACAAGATGGCGACCGCATGCACAGTGCCGGAAACTCGGCTTCTGCACATGCTCAGAAGAAGAAAAAATAAAAAAAATTAAAAAAAATTAAAAAAAAAGATTGCGGCCCCCACGGACCGGCACCAACCAATTCGGTTCGGTGATGTCATTGTGATGTCACCAGCGGGTCACTACCGGTTTGGGAGAACCGGTCCGAACCGGGAGGAACCCACCCCTGGTTCCAGTGTCCCAGGGTCATGTTGATTGTCACTACGTTCATTTTAATTTGTCAGCAGGACTCTTATTCTGAAATGACATTGTACACTGATATGAAGTTCTCATGTGATACCTGTACTGCGCATGTGTTACTCTTTTCTTTGTTCTCTTTGTTCTTCACCATGTAGACACAGACTTAGGTGTTCTTATTTTTGTTATGCAAATATATTACTTTTATTCTTTCCTGGACTCCGGTCTTATTATTGAGAATTGAGAGCAGGGAAACAAGATCATGTCACCTCTAATTATTTTTCTCCGCAACATTGATCACCATTTGCAATCTTCTCAGCTGGCTTCCAACAAGCAAAGTCAATGAGGGAAGTCAGGTTCACTTAAGAACCAGATGATTCACTTAACAACTGCAGTAATTTGCTTAACTGTGGCAAAGAAGGTTGTAAACTAGGGCACAACTCATTTAACAACTGTCTTGCTTAGCAATGGAAATTTTGGTCTCCACTGTGGTTGTAAGTCGAGGACTACCTGTAGTGTCTTAGCATAATAAATGCTTTTCAGTTCTGCTTTTCCATTTGAACTGATGATTTGCCAGAAATTAGTAACATGCAGTTTATTCAATTTGGTAAAACCTTTAAAGACTTCAGTCAAAGTCCTAATAACATCAGGACTAGTTAAATATTTTTTTTGTAGTTCAATTCAAATAGTCTTAAATGGATTATTATCAGTTATTTTTTATTTGAAATCTTGGAAAGAGTCAATGCAAGACACTAGTAAGGAAGAACGATAACCAAAGGAAAGTTTGGAAACAGTTCAGACATACAAGCTCAATGGTTTGGCTACATTATGGTATATTATTAAAGAGAGCTCCAGAAAGCTAGTGCTAAACTGTGCTTTAGCTTGTCTGTTGAACTTTAAAATATATCCAAACTATTTCTGATCCTATGTTTTACCTTCCAAAATTGCCCTTCCCTGGGCTCTTTACAAAAACAGCAGTGCTATTTTGTTCTTTAAAACAATTGGATTAAGGGGGATTCTATTAGAAGCAAAATCAAGCATAAGTAGCAAATCAGCTGTCATAATATTGAACAGGTAAGGATGTACAAATACTTTGAAGTTATTTTTCAAAATACTGCTTCCTGAATACTGCTTCCTGAAGGGCACATATAATAAATGCAGTGAAGATTACATCATTACATCAATTCTTTGTCCTTTCTATTCAAGGTGGAGTCTAAATAGTATTTACACTTAAGACTTGATGGTATCCCAGTTGATAACATATATCACAGTTGTGTGCATGTAAGACTTCTTATCTTTGGAGTTAATAGAACCCTAATTGAATATAGTCATTTTTTGAATGCTACATTGTGCTCTGAATGCTGTATGTGCTGGGTGTAATCTCTAGAGCAGGGGTGTCAAACTCGCGGCCCACAGGCCAGATGCATCATGCGCTGGCCACTCCTGTGTTAGCGAAGGGGGGAAAAGTCACGATACGTCACGTGACGACGCGAGTTTGACACTCCTGCTCTAGAGGCTCAAACCTGATTTCACACAATCAAGTTCTAGTTTAGGCTTATGTTCTGCCTTGTGGAGATTGTCTCCAGTTGATGGAAATGCTAAATGAAAAACCCTCAAGTTTGTATATGCCCCCATCCTCTTCATTCTCTGTTTGAGATTATCAGAGAGTTTAGATGTAGACCGCCAGAGGAACAGAACCTCCATGCACACACACCATTCATGCAAATGGAGTGCACATGCGCTTGCCCGCTGCTCCCACGAGTGGCGATGCATGCATGTGCTCGCCTGCAATTTCCATGGCCCAGTTCCAAAAGGCTCAATGCCTGGTAATGGGCCGCGGCCCAGGTGTTGGGGACCCGTTTTATGCTATTGTTTCAACTGGGAACTCTCTCTCTCTCTCTCTCTCTCTCTGAAAAACATCTGCAACATATTTCCAGACTCCCCCGGCCTCTCTCTCTCTCTCTCTCTCTCTCTCTCTCTCTCTCTCTCTCTCTCTCTCTCTCTCTCTCTCTCTCTCTCTCTCTCTCTGTGTGTGTGTGTGTGTGTGTGTGTGTGTGTGTGTGTGTGTGTGAAATATGACTGCTTGCCATGTTCATTTTTATTGTTATTATACACTGCCCAGAATCACTTCTTGTGAGATGGGTGTCCATGTCAATTTGATTGATAAATAAATAAATAAATCTTACAATCTTTATATATAAGGGAGCCTTTAATCTGACTTATTTTGATGTCTTCTGCTGCACTGTAAGGGAAACTTTCATGAACAGTCTGTTGAATGTCTCTCCCCCTTCCTGAAATGTGTGAAAGAATGGACTCTGTAGTATATATTATTATTATATTTCTCTATTATTCTTGCTTTTAAAAATGTTATGACTTTTATATTTTTTCCTTCTGTCAGAAATAATGTTGATGTCACAAATTTTGTGTTATGGCTTGTAATATTAAGATACAGATAGTCAAATGTATATACGGTACAGAAATCTGTACGTTAGGTGAACTATGGACTGTTTGCAATTATACGGCAACTTGAATGTTCTGTTTACACTTAATCATTTATAATTGAGTTTATTTTACTTTATATTTTATGAGTCACAATAAATGATTTTTGAAAAAGCCACTAAATACTTTCAAGGACAACCAACTGAACAGAATCGTATAATTACTATATGCAGTTATATCAAAAATATTGTATAAACCAAGCTGCAGTTGTTGGAGCAACCACAATGGCTGAAAAACATGAACATGATTACATGTTTATATGCATGTGCCTCTTATGCACTAATTATTTTAATTTAGTGACTTGGCTCTTAATATTTACATTGTTTATATTTTGCACTTCTAATTATTCCCAGAGGTTACTGAAGCATCTTCAAAGTAGTAGTGCTATGTGGTCCAAATATATTGGGTTTCTTTTGTTGTGTGGAATTAGGTGTTAGGAAATGAGACATAGGAGACTCACTAGTTGATACCAAATTTACCCCTTAACATCATTTCAAGCTTTAAAAGGCACTGAGAAAAGAGCCTGGATTGCAGTATAATAATACTGGTATAACAAGATTATCTGCTGTTGGGGGAACATGATTCACAGACTATACAGTGAGGATAAATCTGTTTGTTTGGCAGGTGAGGCCACTGTAATGTTTTTTCCAAAAGAAATTTGGAATTAATATATAGATATATGAAACTTGCTTGAGGATATCATATCATTTTTCCAGCACAATTTTTCTCTTAAGGTGTATGTTCCATTATAGTCCATTTACCTACAATGCCTGATTCAAGAGAATGGATAGTCCTCTATGGGTATAACATCCTTTTGTTCTAAAACCAGTTCAGTATAACAGGTTATTCTTGCTATCATGCTACTCATTTCATCTGCTTTTGACAAGAAAAATCAAAAACAATTACACAAATACAGAATATTTGGAATTGTTAAATTGGAGCTCCTTACAACAAGTTTAGAAACAGGCCATGAGTTAAATCCAGATTGTTATGAGAATGATGCTACACAACTGCAGAGTCTGTAAAGAAATGGTCATATGTGGACCCACATGAGAATATTCCAAAGACTCAAATCTTTAATCAAACCATAAGGTTAGGGAAAAATACTTTTATTTGTGCAAGCAAAATGTTTTTCTACATATAATAATATACAAGGCATTTCTGAATATTAATAATGGGAATGGGAATGTTTTATAGAGTAAGACAGAATGGCTAAAAGTTTTAGACTAAGAGTGCAGAGAGCAAGGGTCAAGTCCATTTCCATTTGTGGAAACTGACTGGATAATGTTGGGCCAGCCATAAACTCAGCACAAAGTAACCATAAGGCACTGTAGAAGGAAATCACATTTTAAAAGAATTAAGGCAGCGGTTCTCAACCTGTGGGTCACGACCCCTTTGGGGGTCGAACGACCATTTCACAGGGGTCACCACGTGCGTTAGCCCGCCATTTTGGTGCCACTGTCACTGCAGGGGTGAAAAGGTCCCGGTTCGGCCATGCTGCGGGTCGCCGGACAGCTGGTAGCCCGGACGCCGCCATTTGAGTTCTTCTACCCTCTGTGCATGCGCAGAATGTTTTGCGCATGCACAGAGGGTAAAAGAACCCAAATGGCGGCGTCCGGGTGAAGTCTCCTGCTTCCACGCTATCAGCTGTCCGGCGACTGCGGAGCGGGGCAGGGGTCGCGGCGGCGGCAGGGGGGTCGCGGGGGGGTCGCGGCATTAGAAAGGTTGAGAACCACTGAATTAAGGTCTTAGAAGAAAAGAGAGATATAAATGAAATAAAATATTTTCCTTTATTCTTGTTAAACCTTATTGAAATAATAATCAAATGATATAAAAATAATAACTTGCATTCTGTATATGTGCCAAACAATAACTAAGATACAGAAAGTGGTATCAAAAAAGGATCTTAAAAATCATACTTTTATATCATAGCATGTTCTTACACATGACATTTTGGACATTACTAGTAAAATTTCTGCATCACATGCTGTCTATTTCCTACATATGTTGTATCCTATGATGGAGAGGATCCTACATTTTTTCTAGGCATTATATATTGCTATATTAGCCATAGTGTTCATATACAAACTTCCTTTGGGGGGGACACCACTGTTAAGTAAATTGGGTTTTTCATTCTGCAATAACACAATTTATTTTGTTTTTAAATCAATGGGTATATATCAGAAGCAATATATTCAACAAAGGCAATAACTGTAATTGTACAATGTGAGTGTTCAGATGAAGAAGAGTGATCAGAACATTAATTCTTTTAAAATGGTCAAAACCTCAAAGTAGCCATGATACTTAGGCACTCTGTATTTTAAGGATGTAGATAGCATACTTGAAATGCACAGAAATAAATGTCTATAGAAACCTGAGTGGTTTGTTTTGTCTCTAGAGCACTGATGTCCAACCTTTTGGCTTGCCTTGGCCACATTGAGTGAAGAGGAGTTATCTTGGGCCACATATAAAATAAGTAACACAGTTAATGTATACAAATCACATAATAATGTTAAAAGTTTACAATCCTATGGGGCTGTATTACTAACTGTCCAGGGCCATATGGCCTGCAGGTTGAGCACACCTTTTCTAGATCAACACTTTAAAAAATACAAGATTTCATCTGGACAAAAGCATTCCTAAAACTTAGCCTTCCCCATTCATGCTATATATATA
>QLTV01003290.1:1523961-1535867 GCA_003457575.1 Thermophis baileyi | reverse complement strand
AATTTTGGGGGGGATTTTTTTCTGAGGTTTTTTTCTTCTGCGCATGCGCAGAAGCCGAGTTTCTGGCACTGCGCATGCGTCGCCATCTTGTTTTCGGCTATTTTTGGGGGGGATTTTGGGGGGGGGATTTTTTTTCTGGGTTTTTTTTCTTCTGCGCATGCACAGAAGCCAAGTTTCTGGCACTGTGCATGCATCGCCATCTTGTTTTCGGCTCTTTTTGGGGGGACTTTTTTTGGATTTTTCGGCACTGCGAAACACGCATGCGCCCATGAGGCGCAGCCACGCAGCGCGGGAGGAAGCGAACTGGCAGTGAGGTAAGTTAGAACCCATCCCTGGTCTAGGAACTGCTTGTGGATAAACCTAAGCTTGTATGATATGGATGAACCAGTTACAAAAACCCTGGGTAGCACTCAAAGCTCCTTGGCTTGCTCTATTGCCCTATAATTCTGAGCTGCAGGAGTTACTCTGTAAACATGCTGAACTTGTCTTTCAAGGATCTTTGACCAGCAGCTTGATAAACTTCTCAGGAACAGATATTGTGAGCCCTTCGCTTTGATAAATCATCCCAATCCTTTGTAACTGCTTTATGAATGTAACCTCCAATTCATGAATGTGGTTTTTTTTTTCTTCCATTCAGTTGTGTCTGATTCTTGAAGACTGCCTGGACAAGCCCTGCAGTTTTCTTGATAAGGTTTTCATAACACTGCCTGCTTCTAGGGCAGAGAGAGAGAGACTGGCTCAAGGCCACCCAGCTGGTTTCATACCAAAGACAGGACTAGAACTCATGGTCTCTCAGTTTCTAGCCTACTGCCTTAATCGCTACATCAAGTTGAATCTATTTTATGTTTTTCCACTTTTTCAAAATAATAAATGAGCTACTGTGTAAGTATTACATGCAATGGAAATATAATTCTGAAGTGTATATCAATAATATACTTAGAATCCAATTGTGGACATTTTTATCTGTAAACTAGCTGAGAATTATGGATACTATGATCCAACAGATCTGGAGAGTGTCAGGGAGAAGCAAACTGGATCCTGGTTTCCCATTAGATGCACATCAGGCCATAACTGCAAAGAATCCAGTTGTCAAGGACCTGGTAATAGATTCAGCCAAAAGCAAAAGTCAGTTAACTGAAAACTCTATTGAAAGAATAATGTATTTAACAGCTGGATTAGTTTATGTCCAATTTGTAGTTCAATTCATTTGGGTAGAGATTTTTTTCCAGTTTTTTTCTAACAGGTTCTTGTGAACTGGTAAGGTGCTGCTTTTTTCTCAGCAACTGAGAAATGTGCAGGTAGTTTCCTAAACAATCAATTCATTCTTTATTTGGCTTTGAACAATCTTTACTCCAAGGGCCTTCTTCAGTATTCTTTATCATCTAGGATATATTTTGAAACATTACATCAGAGATGGAAGAAGACATTTTTACTGCTAACATGGTTATCATAAACAGTTTATTGAGCAAAGTACAATTGGTGATTTTGCATCACTACAGACCAGGGGTGAGTTCTAACTTACCTCGCTGCCAGTTCGCTTCCTCCCTCGCCGCGTGGGTGCGCCGCGTGGGTGCGTGCATGCACAATGCAAAAAAATAACCCCCCCCAAAAAAGCCAAAAACAAGATGGCGATGCATGCGCAGTGCTGGAAACTTGGCTTCTGCACATGCGCAGAAGAAAAAAAACCTGGAAAAAATTTTAAAAAAAATTCAAAAAAAATTCAAAAAAATTCAAAAAAAAAAGATGGCGGCGTCCACGGACCGGCACCGACCGAACCAGATCCGTGACATCATCGTGACATCACCAGCGGGTTGCTACCGGTTCGGGCGAACCGGTCCAAACCGGGAGGGATCCACCTCTGCTACAGACAATAGTCTAGAAATCCCACGGGCTGAGATTATACAATACATTAAAATCAAAACATTATGGTTTAGTATAATGCATAAATCATGGGTGTCAAACTCACCGTGTCACATTGCCATCACATGATGTTTCGCGATATTTTTCCCATTCGCGGAGCTGGGGTGGACGTGGCCTGCGTGTGACACATCCAGCCACAGGCCACCAGTTTGACACCCCTGGCATAAATCATAATTCCTTTATTTTCAGATAATTTAATGTGTGTCCATTTCTTTGATTCTGAGCAAGGCAGAAAGTAATTTATGTTCCTCTCCTTTCCAGATTAAATCCCATAAATCTTATGAAATAAATGTGTGCAACCCAGTGCAATAGAACTGTACTCAGAAGATCTACTGAGTCACATACTTGTCTGTAAGTAACCGCTGTGTTATCTCTCGCCTGCATCATTCACTGAGGTAACTTAATATTAGAATTAAAACAAGTTTAGGAATAATAGGACAAAATGCAAAACCAGATCATAATACATACACTTCAAGGAGAATAATCAATTCCATAGTTATAACAAAGAAAATAGACTACCAGCAAACACATCACTCCATTGCACTTAGGGTCTGCTGCCAAATTTTCAAAACTATGAAAGCTCAACTTAACAGTCTCAGGGGAAAGCTGTTCTACAGGATGTGAAGCTACAGAGAAGGCCTATTGTGTAATAGGCTCATGTGAATTCCCTACATCAGAAATTAAAAAGACAGACCTCACAGACCAGCAGCCTGAAGGACCAGTAGAAACATAGTCACTCCAGGAGGCAATGAGCTTCTGCAGATGAGAGCAGATTCAGATATTAAAGGCCCACTTATTGGCAGGGCACATAGCCCAAATGTATCCCTGCAGCTATGGAAAGCTGGGCAAAGGCCCTCAGCATGCCTCTTTGAGAGGACAGCAATCTAGGCTTTTGCTCCTCTCTTGGAAACAACTCTGCCTCTAGATTGGCATTTTTGCCACTCTTACTGCATTTGGACCTATTCATGGAATTCTCTGAACTGCTACAAACAAGTCTTGTGGCTCTGAATCTGCTTCTCTCCTGTTCGTAGATTGTCATGGCTCAAATTATGGCCTTTGTGAACTGCTGAAGTTTTGGGTGTTCTCTGGCTAATTACTGATTCATTTCCCAGCTGTTGTTAGAATGCTTCTGTTAACTCTTCGAGGTAGTCCAGACAAGAAACACAAGCCACACTACCCTTATTATAAGGTCACAATTAACAGAATCTTGCAAAATTGTAAGCGCCTCTCTCCTCCTTTACTTTTACTGTCCAGAAAACTATAGATGGTCCTTTCTGAGGCACTTTCTCCATTCCTCTTTTGTTTCTGTGGACATTATGGTTGTGTAGTCTGCAGCTCTTCCCCATTTCTCAAGTTCTCAATTACAGTTTCTGACATGGCAAAAAAGCCTTTAGAACCTCTTAATTATCTGGTTTTCTATTATGTGTTAAATAGTATTAGATACTCTATCACCTCATATACCCGTGATGGTGAACCTATGGCACACGTGCCACAGGTGGCACGCAGAGCCCTCTCTGCGGGCACACGAGCTGTCACCCCAACTCAGCTCCACCTTGCATGCATGCGCGCCTCCTGCTGGCCAGCTGGTTTTCGGGTCTCTGCTGTGCATGCGTGGGGGGATGGGGCGCATACGGGAGACGCGCACACATATGTGGGAGGCGCACATGCGGGGGTTGTGGGGGCAGAGGGGCACATGTGCATTGCATTATGGGTGTGCACGTGTGCGCACTTTTGGCACTCAGTGCCGAAAAGGTTAGCCAGCGGCCTGTGCAGCTGATACCCGAGTCGGACAGCAAGGAGGCTGGAGAGGACTCGGTGCCAGAGGCAGGGATTCAGCCAGGGCCTTCAGAACCTCCAGAAGCTCCCATAAGTGAAGAGGAAGAAGAGGAGGAGCCTCTTCTCAATGCACGGGTGCACAGAGCTGCCAAAAGGCAGGAATGGCTCCTCAGGAGGAGGTCTCCTCAGGAGTAAGGCTTGTGACTAATTGGCCACTCCCTTAGCCTATTTAAGGGATGATGATGATTGAGCCAATTTGCAGGAAATCACTTGGTTCATATTCCTTTGTGTCTTGTTCCAGAAAAGTCTGATCGACTCTTATTCTCTCTCTCTTGTCATCTTTCCTGCTAATTGCTTCTGGGCATTTTGCCAACCACAGTAAGATTACTGTTATCTGAAAGACTGTTCCCTCAGAATTGAGTTATTTTTCCTTGGACTCTTGCCGGCTGTTAATGAAGTTGAATTAACAACCGTGGTTCAGAAAAGACTGATTTAAACTGTATTTGTGTTTGAACGACTACTAAGAAAGCTCATTAGTAGTACTTATTTAGTAAACCAAGGTTTGTACGGACTCTGTGTGTGCTGTGTTCTTTTGGGTCAGCAGCTGGGGCAGAACAACATCAGAGAATATATTACTGTATTCCCATGGCAAACACAGTTGCGTAGGCAGACAAGCCTTTTAAAAGAAAGGATTTCATTGGCATTAAAAGCCTGAAGAAAGATTTGCAAACTTCGTGAAGGAGGAACTAACACTTTCATTAGATGAGATCTCAAAATCTTTTGTGAATCAATCCAATATTATACTGACATAAGAAAGCAACAATAGGAAAATAAGAGCTTGCATACAGAATAAAAGAAAATAATGGGCAAACATGAAATATGTATCTATTTCTGAGCATTGGCTCACATTATTAAGATTAGAAAGGGTGCTTTGGTATATTAGTATTTGAAACAATGTAGAACATAATTGTATATCCTGAGTTATACAATTCTTTATGTTATATTTATAGAAGGAGTATTATTGGGGTAAATCCAGGTCAGCAATTCATTACTTCAACTTGACAGTAATGTGCCCACTGAAATCACAAAATGAGAAAGCTATCATTCTGCCAAAATGTGCAGGATTATGACTTATGAGGGTAGAGGTTCATTCTCCGAGCTTATGACTTATCTGCAAATATACCTGCAGTTATATACTGAGGATACGTAGATTTCCTCTTCATTCTGTTAGAGGAAACGTTGGTGAAAAGTTATTATAAAATTACCTCCTTTCTCAAAAAGTTCCTAAAAGCTGAAGACCTTCTAATGCACTGGCTGCTCTTGTAAGTTTTAACTTACATATTAACTTAAAATAATCCTCAGTAATTCTCAAAGTGAGGACTTTGGTGATCCATTACAGAGGTGGGTTCCTCCCGGTTCGCACCGGTTCTGTAGAACCGGTAGCAAACAGCTGGTGATGTCACGGAGCCGGTCCTGTCGGTGCCGGTCCATGGACGCCGCCATCTTTTTTTTGGATTTTGTTTTTTGGATTTATTTATTTTTTGAATTTTTTACTATTTTTTTTTCTTCTGCGCATGCGCAGAAGCCGAGTCCCCAGCACTGCACATGCGCCGCCATCTTGTTTTTGGCTTTTGGGGGGGGGTTGGCAGTGCGCATGCACCCGCGTGGCACGGCCACGTGGTGCGCAATGCACGTGCAGCCACGCAGAATGGGAGGAAGCGAACCGGCAGCGAGGTAAGCGAGAACCCACCCCTGATCCATTAGGTAGTTTGCTGCAACAACTACATTCATAGCTCTTACAGTCTAGTTGCTGTCTCAGATTGCTTCCATATCATGCACCGAGAATCAACCTGCAAATCTGTCTTTGCTATAAGAACCGATTCTCACCCTGATGAAACCCCTTAATAGCTTTTCTAAAACAATCAACAAATGCAGCCTGACCTCCTTCATGAAAAGGACAAACTTCCTTCCCTTTTACACTGAAAGCAGAAGAAGATCCAGAACCCTTCCTGTACTAATTTCCCCACTTATAGTTTTCTTATCTGAAAGTAGAGTATTTTCCGGAATTCTTCCATTGTACTTTAACATTCTTCTTAGTAAATCTTACTAATCAGAATTTAAAGAGATTGGCTTTTGTAATTAATCATTGCTAGCACAGGTTGGTTATGAAGAAACTTGATGTGTACTAAAATCACCTGGCAGGAGCCCAGACACTGCCTCAGCATTACTTTCCCACTTCTGCCAATAGCCATCTGGAGAGAGCACAGTCACCATCTTCGGTCTGCCTAAATGTGATCTCTGACAAGCAGCCCAAGAAGAAATGAGCAAATAGGAAATATAAGCACATTTAAACGTGAGATTTCATTGGGCTGTGCATCAGTTATCAGTAGTCCTCAGAGATTTTTCTTGAAGAATATTCTTGACCTGCAAGTTTATGATAAAAGTAGCTGTTACTGTGGCATTGGGCACATACAATAATTCAAGTGGTAAATATTTTTTGAATCCAATTTTTGATACAAAATTTATTTTAAAGTATATTTACAAATGGACAAAATTGAAGTAATCATATTGGTCACTAAAAATGTGAACTCCTGTGTTCTTAAAAATGAAAATGTTGGGAGGGGACATTTATTTATAAGGAGGGTCTTGCATTTTCTACATGTTTATTCAGTAGTCATGATTGCAGAAAATTTGAGTAACATTGAATTAAGACATTCTCCTTTGAAAAGTGTTGTAACAACTTGTGTACTTAATAACTTTTTAAAATAACTTGTAACTTTTAAAAGTCCTGTTAATGTTTCCATAAAGTTAGAACTTTATACATATATATTTGTGTAGTATCTCCAGACTGGCAGTAAGACATTTTGTAGAAATTTATTCCAAATAGCAGTTATTGCCTGGATAGCAGTGAAGTATGCAGGCAGATACAGTGCTAAGTCATTTCCTGGCTCTACAACACTTGAGTCCTAGTAGAGAAGGGAGTGCTGCCCTTTACAATAATAGCTGCTCAAACCACATTTTACTACATTCCTTCCCTTTTTAGTAAGCTGTTACAAATATAACAATTTTTTTAAAAATCATGCAAAAATAAGGCCTATTTTTCAGGCCTATTTTTCAGATGCTTGTAAACATACATGGTAGATCTATGAACTACCATATTTTTTGGAGTATAAGACGCACCAGAGTATAAGACGCACCTTAATTTTTGGGGAGGAAAACAAGAAAAAAAAAAATCTGCCTCGGCCTACTAGCATCCATCGGTATTCATCTGGCTAGCGTCCTTGCAGCAAACAGCCTGGTCAGCTTCAGCATGTTATTGCAGCCTGATTCAGCAGGCTGCAGGGATTGCCACAGACCATCGCCGCCTCTGTGCCTCGCGTTTTCGGGTGGTTCCAGGCGGCGGGGATCGGCGGCATCCTCACTTCCACTCGGATTTTGATAACGCGCAGCACAGATCTTTTTATCCATTTAAAACAAACCCTATCACCCTACGTGCATTTAACTGGAGTGGGGGGGGAGGGGGATGATTTTCATGGGGGCAGAAGAGGGACTTGGCCTCGAAGGCTCCACTCCCAGCCTGATTCAGCAGGCTGCAGGGATTGCCACAGACCATCGCCGCCTCTGTGCCTCGCGTTTTCGGGTGGTTCCAGGCGGCGGGGATCGGCGGCATCCTCACTTCCACTCGGATTTTGATAACGAGCAGCACAGATCTTTTTATCCATTTAAAACAAACCCTATCACCCTACGTGCATTTAACTGGAGTGGGTGGCATGGGGTATGATTTTCATGGGGGCAGAAGAGGGACTTGGCACCGAAGGCTCCGCTCCCGAGATGCCCCCATCTTCCTACCTATAGCCGTAGGTGTTGAAAGCCTGGCTTTTTCGCAGCAAGGCCCGATAGAGACGCAGCACTTCAGTCCTCCTGGACACTGCCATCTCGTAAACACGCTGCTGGGCTTCCCAGCAAACCCCCTGCGCCTTTGCTGCCTCGGTCGGAGCCTGATTCCCAAAGCGGCCCTGGGAAGCGTGGAGGTCAGGACTTGGTTGGCGAAGGGGCTCTGTGCAGGAGGCATAAGGCAAGGTGCTGCCACCCAAAAAGGCTGTTGCCACGATCTCCACCGCCTGGAACCGCCCGAAAACACGATGCTTTTTTTGTCTCCGCATGCCCCATTTTTTGAATCCGGGAGGAAAAAGAGCATCACGTTTTCTGGCTCTGTGCAGGAGGCGTAAGGCAAGGCGCTGCCACCCGAAAAGGCTGTTGCCGCAATCTTCGCCGCCCAAAAATGTGATGCACTTTTTTGGCCTCTGCACGCTCTGTTCTTTGAATCCGGGAGGAAAGCGTTTTCGGGTGGCAGTGCAGCGATCCCCTCCCCATTCCAAAAACGGGGCATGCGGAGGTAAAAAAAGTGCATCACGTTTTTGGGCAGCAGAGATCGCGGCAACAATCCTTTTCGGGTGGCAGCACCTTGCCTTACGCCTCCTGTGCAGAGCCCGAAACGTGATGCTCTTTTTCTTCCCGGATTCAAAAAATGGGCGTGTGGAGACAAAAAAAGCATCGTGTTTTCGAGCAGTTCCAGGCAGCAGAGATCGTGGCAACAGCCTTTTTGGGTGGCAGCGCCTTGCCTTACGCCTCCTGTGCAGAGCCCCTTCGCCAACCGAGTCCCGACCTCCACGCTTCCCAGGGCCGCTTCGGGAATCAGGCTCCGACCGAGGCAGCAAAGGTACAGGGCAGGAGTGGGTTCCAACTTACCTCGCTGCTGGTTCGCTCCCTCCCGCGCTGTGTGGGTGCGCCTCGTGGGCGCGCATGCACTTTGCGTGTGCACATGCGCAGTAACAAAAAATCTGGGGGAAAAAAACAAAGCCAAAAAAAAAGATGGCGACTGCATGCACAGTGCTGGAAGTCAGCTTCTGTGCATGCTCAGAAGGAAAAAAAAATAAAAAAATTCAAAACAAATTCAAAAAAAAAGGCAGCCCCCACGGACCAGCACCGACCGATCCGGTTCAGTGACGTCATCGTGACATCACCAGCGGGCCGCTACCGGTTCAGGAGAAACAGTCCGAACCAGGAGGAATCCACCCCTGGTACTGGGGGCTTGCTGGGAAGCCCAGCAGCGTGTTTACGAGATGGCAGCATCCAGAAGGACTGAAGTGCTGCTTCTCTATCGGGCCTTGCTGCGAGAAAGCCAGGCTTTCAACGCCTACGGCTATAGCTAGGAAGACGGGCGCGTCTCAGGAGTGGAGCCTTCGGTGCCAAGTCCCTCTTCTGCCCCCATGAAAATCATACCCCACCCCACCCCACCCACTCCAGTTAAATGTGCGTAGGATGATAGGGTTTGTTTTAAATGGATAAAAAGATCTGTGCTGCTTCTTATCAAAATCCGAGTGGAAGTGAGGATCCCCACTGCCTGGAACCGCCCGAAAATGCTATGCACAGAGGCCAACAATGTCCAAAGGGTGGGGGCCGGTGGGTGGGTGGGGCTACATTCGGAGTATAAGACGCACCCAGATTTTCACCCTCTTTTTTTGGGGGGGGAAAGGTGTGTCTTATACTCCAAAAAATATGGTAAGTGGTATATTGAACTTTCACACACAGAATTCATAAAACATATTTTGGTAGACAAAGAAACTAAGTGGCCCAATATTATATTCTTCTAACGAAAGTTATGTGTGGTAATGATTTACAGTACCTGAAAGTAATGAGAAGGTAAAATTTATCCAGAAGCAGAGGATAACAGAACAAGATGATCATCAATATTTATATTATGTGTCAAAGACCATCTTCTTGAAGGTCCCTGAAGAAGTGGTGCAAAGATTAGCAGAATTCTCACATTTAACCCTTCTTACCTGGGTTAAATGTTCTTGAGTGTTTGTATAGGTTGATAATGTGTCCCCTTCTGTTGCATCTCTATAGTATGGGCCAAGCAAGATTTCAGTAAATCCAGTTGACTGTGGAATCGGAATGGGACAACTTGCCAGAGCCAACTCGCTGCGGCCAACTCGCCATGACCAACTCGCCACAGCAAACTCACTACCGCCAACTCACCATGGTCAACTCACCATGGCCAACTAACTGCAGGACAACACACCACAGGACAATTTAACAATTCAATTATTTAAAATAAATAAAAATATTTTAATTTTTGTGATTTACATTTCATTCTGTCCCTGCTTTTCCATCCTTTCTTTATTGATTCTATTCCACCATTTCTTTGAGACTATTGTAGAAACTGTACATCATCAAAGAACATAACTGCAGTAAAAGAAGAGTGTATAGAATATGGAGCAAACATGTTCCACCCAACATAAGCAAGAACATTAAAACAAACCTCAAATCCAAGTTATGTTCAGAAAAGAGAGTGAACTGAAATATGCTAGAGTTGTGTTAGCAAAATGCCAGAGTTATACCATTCCTCTGGTATTGCCTGCAAAATATCATCATCAGAGGAACGAGTCAGAGGTAGTGCATAACAGGGAAGCAGTATCAAATCCAAAGGTATTTCAACAATCCATTGTGTCATCTCAGTTGACATGAATCATAACATTCTCACTGACAAAAATGAAGAACTATAGACACTTATTTCCTCCTGAATTACAACAAAGTATAGCATTATGATGAATTTAGCAGATGATCACACCATACGGTTCAGTGGACAAAGCTAAGTACAGTATTGACTTCAGACAGTTAATACAATTACATAGCAACATGAGAATGATAGGACTATAATAATCCACTGTCCAGAGGGCTGCATAATTATGAGCACACTTTAATAAGCACTACAAGGGTTTAAAAAAGGATTGCATTTCTTTGTTTTTAAGTAACTGATATATATCCTGTGTTCTCTTCAGATAAATTATCTGAAAAGCTAACAAAAAGAAAAAGTAACAGTACATAATGCAGTATAAAACAGAATGATAAAAACAAAGAGCAATTTAAAACTATTTTGACTATCACAATTGAAAAGCTTGAATAAGTGACCAAAGGTTTGAAGCTGAAAGGATAGTAAACTGGATCACATGAGGCTCAGTGACAAGAAAATACTTCATAGATTATCAGTCAGTACATTTCAATAGATGGTAGAACTTGGGGAAAAAATTCTTAACAAAATGGAGGTGGAGAAGATGTATCTTAATGATATTGGTTAGTTAACACTTCTGTATTGTTTGAGACTATATAGGTATCTCACTTCACAAACTCACCAAAAATGTCAGTTTCATAGGTCTAATCATGGCTCTTCCCAACCTTCCAAGGTAAACAAGGGAAGAGATGTTCTGTTCACCAGGGAGAAGCTTAAATTTGCTTCAGATTTTAGACACTTGAATTATTTATGGTATTTAAAGGACATAAATGTTTACAGGTCTATTGTCTCTTCTTTTGCACCTCAGTGTACAGTATATACTAAAATACTTGGAGTTATTAACAGGTAGCATTTCCCCAAAGATCTCTAAGGATTACTCATTCATTGTTCCCAAAGTAAAGAAGGTTCTATGCTGGACTAGAAAAGGTAGCTGTTAACTGATGACGTTTGAACTACCATTCCATGTATTGCAATAATTTGTATTTTTTCCTTTATTTTTTATTTACTTGAATTTACAAGGTGAATAAAATCTGGGTAACAAAAAATGAAGAATTCTATGATTTTCTATTGTGAACCTCTGATTTTGTTTGTTTATATTTTTTTATATGGCTGCCCAACTCACAGCAAGAATGCATTGCACAAGTCCCATAAGTATACCAAGTAAGTGAATGCCCAGTGATAAGATGCAGAGCCTAATAATTCATAAGACGTAGAGACACAATAGCCAAGTTGCCTATGGCACATGGATGGATATAAATGTTCTTTACAGATAATAATAATAAAAAAACCACGGGTGGGGAGTTAGGAAGGGATGGATGTAGGCAAGCCTTTTCATGCCTACCAGTTTTATGAAGCATCATCTTCCCTACAGGAGGAGGATAAATCAGTTATCTGGCATTTCTCTAGTTGTCATGGAAATACGCTTGTGGTGACAAACAGCATCTCACAGCCACACTCAGTCCATCTGTTTCCACCAAAGTGCCATTTTCAGCAGCTCTTAAAAAGAAACTATGGCATCAGTGCTAACAACAGCAGCAGCAAAAACTGCAGGAAGCTTGAGAAGAAGAACAAATCTGGTCACAAGAAAATTAAAAGAGTAACCTAAAAAGATTGTGATGATAATCTAGTAAAAATC
>QLTV01003290.1:1508557-1518870 GCA_003457575.1 Thermophis baileyi | reverse complement strand
GTCACGGCAAAGGTTGAGAACCACTGGTATACAGGTATGGGACAAATCTTTTAAAAATCTCATCTGGAAATAGCCAATAAAGTAAAATTTAAAAGTCATATAAGTTGTGGAATAAAGTTTTGGATATAGGCTAAAACATTGGATTTCTTTATCCTTGACTTTATAAGCAGAAAAAGTAATTCTAGAAATATTCATAATTCATAATTTGCTCTTTATTATTATGTCCATATAATTCCAAACAGAATCAGCATAGTCTGTAAGCAAAATTAGTCCCACAATGAAGCAAGAATTTATCATCAAAACAACTGAATTAAAAGCTAACATTTATTTTAAATTATTTTCTGTGGAATTTTAATTTCAGTATGTCTCAATGTGAATTATTTATAAGCCACTTACGGTATTTAGATAATAAGAAGGGCAGTGTATAAATTTGGTAAATACCACACATTTTAAACAGATAAAAAGTTGAGAATATGTCTCAATAAACTCCACTAAATGCAATATAGCAAGATCTCATCTATATATGTAATTCTGTCCTTCTTTATGTGAAAGTGAGCTCCGAGCCGTTTATGTAGCCCAGCATCATAAGTAGCCAGTGTATATAGAAGCTTCATGAGTTACTTTTGGTCAGCAGATAATACTCCCAGGCACTGAGAGTGGTTGGAATGTAAATAAGTGAAAACTATGTGATTACTGTCAGGACTAGCACCAAGTTAGAAGAGGCCCAGATGAGAAAAATGTCTGCTGCCGATCTTTTCTTGTTGCAATGCATGAAAGTATTGATCTATATTTTTCATATGTTCAATTTGCAGTGGCTTCTACACACAGAGACAACATTTGCCTAAATCCCAAGAAGCTGGAGCATGGAAGCTAGAATATTCACTTATTGTTTTTTTTAAGGATCTCCAGCATCTTAAAACGAAGTATTTAAATATTAACATGTAACACAAATTGGCAATGCTGCATGGAACCACTTCAGATACAATTTCCAGGCATTACAGAGCGGCAACACAGAAATATAATTCATAAACATAAAAGCTGAGCTAACTTATTATGTCCTGAGAACATTAAGCCAAAATAATGTCAGTTTGCCACCACATTCATGTTATATAGAATTATCTTTTACTATATGGTAAATGTTTTGATTTTTCTTTGGTAGTTGCTTTATTACTGTAAGTTGGAGATTTAATTTGGTAACATTTCTGTCATTTTTTTGTGAATCTTGTATATCCAGATGTCTCCAAGAATGGGATATTTTTCTCTAGAAGTAAAACAAAATGTATGCATCTAAATTCAGTTTCTTCCCCTTCAGCCTAAAGAAGTACCAGCTTTTTTTGTTTACATTTTTTTTTCTTCAGTTCAATTGTATCTAATTCACGGAGACTGCCTGGACAAATCCCTGCAGTTTTCTTGGCAAGGTTTTTCAGAAGTGGTTTGCCATTTTCTCCTTCCTAGTGTAGAAAGTTAGCACCGACCTCTCTCCTAGAAGAATGAAACATTCTAGGAAATATTAAAAAGGCAGAATATTATATTTCCCTGGATGAGAAATGGAGAAACATGTTTTTTAGGCAGGAAGCAGCAGACTCACTCTTAATAGCCCCCACACTCTCAATCGCCCACAGCAGATGTCAGCATTTAAGAGATAAAGAGATAGCTAGGTCTATTCATAAGCAAATACCCTCACTCAAGATCCAGCAAAGGTAGGATTAGCCCTCAGCCTCACCCAAGATCCAACAAAGGTAGGATTAGCCCTCAGCCATAATAGGAATTGCCCAAAACCCTCTTCACTACATCATCACCCAGCAAGATTCAACCAGGCCTGGGACTCAAAAGACAACCTACAAAGTTACCCCTGCATGGCCCCATGGGAGTCTGACAACCAATCAGAATATAAGCTCAAATTCAAAGCCCAACAGAGGGTATAAATCTCTCTCTCTCTCACCCATGTGCTTTTTTTGCCCAGGACTCAAAACTATGTGGTCCTGTCCAGGGGTGGGTTCCTACTTACCTTGCTGCCGGTTCGCTCCCTCCCGTGCCTCGTGCGTGTGCCTAGTGGGCACGTGCGTGCCTCGTGCGCATGTGCAGTAGGAAAAAATCCCCAAAAAATAAAAAAAAAAGCCAAAAAAAGATGGTGACCGCATGAACAGTGCCAGAAGTCAGCTTCTGCGCATGCTCAGAAGGGGAAAACATTTTTTTAATTTTTAAAAAAAAAATTAAAAAAATGATGGCGCCCCCCCCCGGACCGACACCGACCGATCTGGTTCGGTGACATCATCATGACATCACCAGCGGGCTGCTACCGGTTCGGGAGAACCGGTCTGAACCGGGAGGAACCCACCCCTGGTCCTGTCCACCATTAAACCATCTTTCCAAGCAGTCTCCATGTTTCCAGTGTCTTTTTTCCCACTTGGAACTGAATCCAGATGGACATTTCTTCCAACACTAGGATGGAAGAAAGTGACTGGCCCAGGATCACCCAGATGGCTTTGTGTTCAAGGCAGGACTAGAACTCGCAGTCTGCCAATCTGCCTAAGGCAGAACTAATGATCTCTCAGTTTCTAGCCTCATACCTTAATCATTACACCAAACTGGCTTTCTGCTTACAATATAATATTACAAAGTTACAACACTGCTTCTGTATAGTATATTATTCCGGGCCTGGACTTTTGTATTATTATATAATTGGAGTGAAAACTTTGGAGAGTGAAGGAAAGAACAGGAAAAATGATAGATGACACATTATGAAATTAAATCCTATTGCTATATTTCATTTCAGATGTTAAAAGAGAGAAAGCTAATGTTTCTGTGGTTCTGTTTCTTTGACTATTTGCATGGGAAAAAGATGTATGGAAGTCATAATAGCGGTTACTAATGCAATAAATCTCACTGGAACTGACTTAAATGGTTGTATGCTGTCAGCAAAATAAAATGCTTAAAAAAAAGCAGGATTATTTTTCCCTTTAAACTTTATCATATTAAAGTTTTATATTCAGAAGCTACTCTTCCCCTTCCCCAAATAACCAACTTCTGCTCAGTGTTACAGCTTTATTAAAAATATAATAGAGGACAAGTTCTCTATGAATATTCTTACACTGTCTTTTTTCATTACATATTGGCAAATTAAGACTGAAGACCTGTTTGACCTTAGTCAAGTACATCATGGGTGGCCTTGAAGAAATCATAGTTGCTGTCATTCTGGATGTAAAGCAGCTTTCCTAAACTTTTTACACTCTAGATATGAGTTGATTATGGCCTAATTCATACATTGTGATAAACAATTATTTACTTGACCATGGATTATTGAATAAATCACAGTCGGCTGAGTTCACATCTCATGTTAAGCCATAAAACATGGTTTACAAACTACTGTGCCTTGATTAACCTGATATAGTAAGCTAACATTACACAATACACTTGTTTAATAGGTACAGCATAATATATAGACAAGTTCCCAGCAATTTTAACTCTAGTTTTACACTCACATTTCAGGTATGGAAGCCTACTGATGATTTTGAATCAATTGTTTTCCTTAACATTATTTGTCTCTTGTTATGGGTTTAAAAGTGCTTTTTGCTTCTGGACAGAATATACCTCTAGCAAGCAAATGAATAAATATCTATCTGGATGGTGCAAGTAAAAGTAAAGAAGTGATGCTTGCTAAAATTGAGAGAAAATATAACATTGGCAAAACAATTGCACAATAGAGCATTTTACATAATAAACTGATGATAACAAAATACATTGGGGATTATTTTCTTCTCGGGGAGAATATGTCATAGAACACACTTGGTGGTTATTTCAACTGAAGTGAATAGAATTGACTCTGCCATACAGATTCTTATTTCATCATGAGAAAGGCTGTCTTTAAAATATCACAAGCATTGTTGGAAAAAGTCAAATGTTTCTGAATCTGAAAAAAAGGCTTTATTTAAAAAACAACAGAAAATAAGCCTTAACAATAGATCTTTGTTGAAAGGATACAGACTGCTGTACATGATCCAGTACTCATGGGATTGTATTATTTTGAGTCAGCTGGCTCGGGAAGGAATACAAGCAGAGTTCTGTACATCAATGATTGCTTGCTCAGGCACTAATTGGAACAAATTGCCCCCAGGGGTACATATGAGAACAAAAGACTGCAATTTGTCGTCATTTTTGCACTATTGAATCAAGTGTCTGTTTATAAAATATTCTACTATAGTCTGACCTAATGCTGAAATGGTTAAAATATCAGACTAGAAACTGGGAAGATGGTGAGTTCTAATCCCACCTTAGGCACAAAACCAACTGAGAGACCTTGGACCAGTCACTTTCTCTCAACTATAGGAAGAAGGAAATGGCAAGCCACTTATGAAAACCTTGTCAGGGACTTGTCCAGGCAATCTCCCAGAATCAGACATACTTGAAGAAGAAAAAAATCATAGTAGTGAAAAAAATGTGGACAAGTGACTATCATTTTTTATTACTTCAGTTACATTATGTTTATTTGTGGCAGTGGTGAAATCCAATTTTTTTTACTACCGGTTCTGTGGGCATGGCTTGGTGGGCATGATTGGTGGGCGTGTCAGGGGAAGGATACTGCAAAATCTCCATTCCCACACCACTCCAGGGGAAGGATACTGCAAAATCCCCATTCCCTCCCCACTCCTGGGGGAAGGATATTGCAAAATCTCCATTCCCACCCCACTCTGGGGCCAGCCAGAGGTGGTATTTGCCAGTTCTCTGAACTACTCAAAATTTCCGCTACCGGTTCTCCAGAACCTGTCAGAACCTGCTGGATTTCACCCCTGATTTGTGGATTATGTATGAAACTGATGATTGTGGTTTGTTGATACATCATAGTTGACAAAAATCATGATTTAGTGGCTTTGTGATTGCAGGCATTGTTTTATTCAACAAACCTAGTTGAAAAGTCATGGTTTGCTGTTGTGCAGTATAGTGTTGGTTAATGAGGCACTTTGCATGATAGAAAAGAAACATGATTTTGGATCCAAGTATCTTACAGAATCTATTCAACTCATATTTATATGTCTAAATAAAAGTCTTGGATCTTTTTAAAGATTTATGTGGAATTGTTTTCTAATAAAGATAACATATTCTCTCCCATAAAGTAGCCTAAGTGATTAACAAGAAGGAGAAATATTAATATAGTCTGGTACAATAGGCAGTTTAATAAAATGTGCAGTGCATATTCTATTACCGGTATACTCTTGACACAGTGGCAGATAATCTTGGAAAGAGATATAGCCATACTTTTACTCGGAACCACCAAGACAGTAAGCTTGGTGAGTATAATATTTTTTTAGGAAAAATTGAGTTGATCTATATACAGGAGGTAGATAAGAACTGAAGAACTTATTTTTATTCACCTATCAAGTCCTTCCTAAGGTCCTGGGATAGGCTATTTGGGCTGTAAAGAATGAACTATCAAACTTAAAAGAAATTTCCTGGTCTTTGCACACATATCAGTTAAATATTTTTCACAAAACAAAACATAGCAATAGCAATAGCACTTAGACTTATATACCGCTTTACAGTGCTTTACAGCCCTCTCTAAGCAGTTCACAGAGTCAGCATATTGCCCCCAACAATCTGGGTCCTCATTTTACCCACCTCGGAAGGATGGAAGGCTGAGTCAACCTTGAGCCGGTGAGATTTGAACTGCCGAACTGCAGCTAGCAGTCAGCTGAAGTAGCCTGCAGTACTGCACTCTAACCACTGCGCCACCTCGGCTCTTTGAGTACATAATGTACTCTCTTTAATGGGAATGATGGCAAATTATTGAGCCTGTAAGCAAACCTCCATTTAGCAAAATATATACACAGGATTTATTGCAAATATGAATACATCCCTTATTGAATATAGAATGATCTTAGATTCAAGTACCAGATAATAATCTATTCCATTTCCTTCAAGCCGTCTCATGTATTTGCATCACTTTATACAGAGCTTCTGATCTGCTAATGTACTCTGGATCCCAGTAGCTTCAGTAATAAAGTAGCCCACATATGGTAATACTTAATAAAGATGACTCAAAAGAAGAAAGCCATGAAATCTTCCTCAGCAAGCAGATTAGTTTTACCCGTGGAGGGTAAACTGAGGGAGCTTGCTGAGTCTACTGCTCCATAAGGAATTAATGGATCTCAGGTGGCTTTGAAAAGGGCTGGCTTGATTCCAACAGTCAAACTTAAAGCATTTTCTCAGAGGGACAATTAATTTATCTTTGCAGTAGGGTTGGTTTACTTGCATACAGTGTGCAATTTGATGAACTATAAAAAAAACAATAAAATGTTTGTTTCTCAATGTTGCTCGGCAACATATTACCTTTAATTTTGTTTCCAATCATTTTAAAGTACTACCAGGACATACAGTATTAAAGAAAACAAGACATTATCTTTCTTGTCACAGACAAAATTTAACTTTGAAGAGCTATTTGTCTAGAAGAGTGAAAGTTCTTTAAAACCATTTTTGGTAAAGCACTATAGGTATTATAGGCATTGTACAAAAATTAAAAAATATTTCTAAGTCAGAATTCTAGCATATATTTGCCCCAATTATTGTGTCTGTCAAAATCCATATAACCACTAAATGGCAGCAAAGAGTTAGAATTCCAGTGCGTTGCTTCAGAATTCTTCAGAATTTTGCAGCCCAGATATGGTAGCTCTGGTGTTCACACATCACATTAAGCAGGGGTGGGTTCCTCCCGGTTTGGACCAGTTCGCCCAAACCGGTAGTGACCCGCTGGTGACGTCACAATGATGTCACGGATCCGGTTCGGTCGGTGCAGGTCCGTGGGCGCCGCCATCTTTTTTTAAAAATTTTTTAAAAAAAATTTCCGGTTTTTTTCTTCTGTGCATGTGCAGAAGCCGAGTTTCCAGCACTGCGCATGCGTCGCCATCTTGTTTTCTGCTCCCCCCCCCTATTTTTTGCTGGTTTTTGCTTCTATGCATGCTCGCCCTGCCTCGCCTTCGCCATGTGCATCCACAGAACTGCTGCCTCCTGCCTACATACAGGTAAGCATTCGTGCTAGCCTACCCCCCTCCCCACCGGGCCAGCCTCTCCCGAAGGCTGCGGGGACGGGGGGCAGAGGGCAACCTGGCAACCTTCGCAAGGTGGAAGCTTTCCGGGCCAGTGGCCCCCTCCCGCCCCCAGCCAGCGGCCCCCGAAGCACCCTCCCCGCCGCCACTGCCCTCTCCTACTGCCGCGCTGTTCTTCTGCCGCTGCCCTCTCCTCCGTTGCAGAGGGTCGGGCTTGGCGCAGCAGCCGGGCTGCGTGGATTCTTGCTGGGTTGGTCCAGCAGCAGCAGCATCGTCCACAGCCCCAAGGCCCTTCGCTCCGAGTCAGAGCGCAGTGAGCTGTGCAGGGCAGGCAGCAAGTGTGCTGCCTGGGAAGCGGACAGACCTCCGGAAAAGCGCATCCATGCTCAGGCTTTCGCTGCGATCTCTTGGCGCAGTTGGATCCGGAGCAGAGCGAGCAAGGGGCTGTTCCAACAGATCTGGTCCAACAGATCCCGGAAAATGTCATTCATGAAGTGTTGGAAGACCGCAGGAGCGTTGGTTAGTCCAAACGGCATGACCGTGTACTCAAAATGGCCATACCGAGTCCCGAACATGGTTTTCCACTCATCTCCTTCGTGGACCCGCACCAGGTTGTAAGCCCCATGCAGGTACAACTTCGTGAAAATGGTAGCCAACTGGAGTCTTTCCATGAGTTCAGGGATCAAGGGCAAAGGATACCGGTTGCGCACTGTAATGGCATTCAGTTTCCTATAGTCACAGCACAGGTGCAAGTCCCCGGTTTTCTTTTTTACAAAGAGGACAGGAGCGGACAGGGGTGAGGACAAGGGCCGGATAAAACCCCGGGCCAGGTTTTTGTCCACAAAGTCCCGTAACGTGGCCAATTCAGGGTCTGACATTGAATAGAGCCGCCCGACAGGAAGCGGCGCGTTCGGGAACAGGTCAATGGGACAATCATACGGCCGCTGCGGGGGCAATTGATCCGCCTCTTTTTCACTGAAGACATCAGCAAAGTCCGAGAGGTCGGCCGGCAACGAGATGTCAGGGGATCCCTGCACCTGGCCTGCACAGACTTGGTGTGTATGATCCATGCACTGCAGGCTCAGGAAGGATATAAAATTCTGGGACCACAGGATGTGAGGATCGTGAGTCCGCAGCCACGCCAGTCCCAAAACCAAGGGGAAATGGAGTCCGGCCATCACATAAAATTGGATGGCCTCCTCATGCTGTCTGATGGTCAAGCGCACAGGTTGCGTGATGGCTTTAATCGGCCCAGCCAGAAGCACCCGACCATCGATAGTCTTGACCAGCATAGGAGGATCCACCGGACACAAGGGGATGGCACAATGAAGAGTGAATGCCTCGTCCATGAAGCTCGTGGTCGCTCCGGAGTCCACCAATGCGTGAGCTGGAATCCCGTGGGATTGATTGGCCACAAACACCTGGGTGTCCAATATCAAATGACGCGGAGGTCCGGGATCCACTTCCGCAGGGCGTGAGTCTGTTTTATTTCGTGCCCGACCTAGCGTCTCCACTAAATCGGACTCCGGCCGTTTCCTGACAGGGTAGGCTGGGACTGTGCAGCAGGGCCAGGAACAGACACCCCTCATCCCTTCTTGGGGCAAGAGATGGCAAAGTGACCAGGCTCCCCGCAATACAAACACAACCCCCCTGCCTGACATCTGTCCTTTTCAGTACTGGACAAGCGGGGTCTGGCTGCAACAAGGTCCATGGGCTCCTCTCATGGAGCCGGGGTCTCACGGAAAACTGCAGGTACACAAGGTGTCGGGGCAGCACGACAAGAGCTCCTTCTCTGCAACCTTGCATCAGTACGAAGGCAGAAATGCACCAACTCATTAAGTGTGGAAGGAATGTCCACTCTGGCCAATTCGTCTAATAAATCGTCCGATAAGCCATCCTGGAATGCATCCAGGAGTGCTGCCTCATTCCAGGCCGAGTCCTGGCTTAACAACCGGAACTCGCTGATGTAATCATGGAGGGATTGCCGGCCTTGCTTTAACACTTTCAAGCGTCGAGTTGAGGTTTGGGTTTTTATCGGGTCTGCATACATTTCCTCCAAATGTGCACAAAAGCCCCTGAAATCATTGAGGAAGGGGCTATTCTGGACCAGTAAGGGCGTGGCCCAATGAGCTGCAGAACCGGAAAGCAGGCTTATCACGAAACCCACTTTATTCCAGTCATTTGGGAAATCCTCCGCCCGCAAAGCCATAAACAAATGGCACTGTCCCAGAAAAGCCAGGAACATATTCACATCACCAGCAAATTTATCCGGCACAGCTACCGGGCACTTTCTCCGTGGAGTAGGAGGAGGAGCAGGTGGGGCCATCTGGGCTTGAATCTGAGCCAGCTGGCTGGCCATCACAGCTAACTGCTGCTGGAGCTGGGCGTTTTCAGCACGAAGCTCCGTGTTTGAAATTATTGCTATCTCTTCCATCTCTTTGTTTGCTTATATCTGTTCTGCCCCAGCGACGAGCCACCAATAATACGCACACACAAACTGCCAAACACTGTTCTTTTACTAATAAATGTCCCCTAATAACTCCCTTGGGAGTTGGGCGGCATAGAAATGCAAATAAGAGCCGAGGTGGCACAGTGGTTAGAGTGCAGCACTGCAGGCTACTTCAGCTGACTGCTAGCTGCAGTTCGGCAGTTCAAATCTCACCGGCTCAAAGTTGACTCAGCCTTCCATCCTTCTGAGGTGGGTAAAATGAGGACCCAGATTGTTGGGGGCAATATGCTGACTCTGTGAACCGCTTAGAGAGGGCTGTAAAGCCTATGAAGCGGTATATAAGTCTAAGTGCTAAGTGCTAGTGCTATAAAAGTAAAAAGTAAAAGTAAAGTAAAGGAGCAACATAATAGTTTGAAAACAAAATAAAGGTAGAATAGTTTTTTTCAAATCTCCACTGGTAAATGTTTAATCTTTAACAGCTGGCCGGAGTCCAAGAGATACTATGATCGGGTCTCACTGTATTTGGCAATACTCCCAGAGCTAGGAATGCAGGAAATAAGACCCGTACTGGAACAAGTACACGAACAGACTGGAGTCACAAAGATCAAGAGTGATATCAAACGTTGTTTCCTGCAACAAGGCTCAGCGTGGTCAGGGCTTAAATAGTCTAAGGGTGTGGCCACTTAGCCTGAAGCTCTACTCTCGAGGAGAACTCCTCCTGAGTAGCCACTCTTGCCTTCTAGCAGCCCTGCGTGCCCGAGCATCGAGAAGAAGAGGCTCCTCCTCTTCTTCTGCAGCCCTGATGGGCTCCTCAGGAGGTACAGAAG
>QLTV01003290.1:1480651-1506560 GCA_003457575.1 Thermophis baileyi | reverse complement strand
GCACAACATTTTTACAGAACTATAGATACGTTGAGGCTGGGTGTGACAAGGAATGGCTGGGAGGGGAGGGGCCAGGCGAGGCACCTCTTGATGTTAGTGACATTGAGTTGGCCACGCCCACCCAGTCACATGACCATGAAGCCACGCCCACCCAGTCACATGACCATGAAGCCCCACCCATCCAGTCACATGACCACGAAGCCCCGCGCCACTGTCACATGACTGCCAAGCCACTCCCACCCAGTCACATGACCACCAAGCCCCTCCCACCCGGTCACATGACCGCCAAGCCACTCCCACCAGGTCACATGCCCATCAAGCCACTCCCACCCGGTCACATGACTGCCAAGCCACTCCCACCCAGTCACATGACCATCAAGCCACTCCCACCCGGTCACATGGCCGTCAAGCCACTCCCACAAAATTAAGCCGTGCCCACAAAATTAAGCCACACCCACAGAGTGGTAGTAAAAAAATTTGGAACCCACCCCTGACGTTAAGCTATTGTTTATTTAACTATGGTTTATTGTCTACATTTGGCAGTGTTCACATGGTATACTAAGTCATGAACCATCCATAACCATTAAAACATGAAATCAAACGATACAGCAATCCAAAACCAAAATACGTGCTTTGAACCTAATTTTTATTATCAAAAAGTGACATTAGTTTCTTTTGCATTCTGTTTTAATTCAGGTTCAGGAAAGAGAGATACATGAAACTACTTGGCAGGTTTTGAATGGCAAGTATTGTAATGCTGTGGAGGTTTTTTTCCATTTCTTAAAATCAATACCCCGTATTTTTTGGAGTATAAGACGCACATTTCTCCCCCTCCCCCAAAAGAGGGTGGAAATGTTGGTGCATCTTGTACACCGAATACAGCCATTTTTGGCCTCCTAAAGCCCCGCCGCACACGAAAACAGGTGCGCAAAGGGTTTGGGAGGTCTGCAGAGTGCTCCTGGGGGCTGGAGGAGGGCAAAAACGCCCACGTTTTTGCAAAAAATGGGCAAAAAACAGCCCATTTTTCACAAAAATAGGGTGCACAGAGGGTTTAGGAGGTCTGCAGAGTGCTCCTGGGGGCTGGGGGAGGGCAAAAACTTTTTTTTTCTTACTTACCTCTTCGAAATCCTGGTGCGTCTTATACACCGGTGCGTCTTATAGTCCGAAAAATACGGTATTTCCCATCCTTTTCAAAATACATATAATAGGGCTGTTCAAGGTTCAAATGGACATTTCTAAATTGCTGAGGCAACAGGAGAAAGGAATATTGGGTATATTTGCCACCTTGAGTGATTTATAAAAATAATAAAGGCAGAAAACAAATAAATAAAAATTTCTAAAGGCTCAGGGATATGAGGTCACTTTGCATCATGTCTTTTCTAGTTTTTCAGACAGTTGTTCAAGTATTTAGAAGAAGCTGTGCACATGCACACCATAAATTCAACTCTCCTGGTTGAAGAAACTGATGGGTTAGACCTCAGTGCAACAGCACCTTGACAAGGAAAATCATTTTGCTTTATCATTGTGATGGGGAGCACTTCATCATCACCATGGCATTGAGGAGATGCTTAGTTGTCTTGCATAAGTAGAATGCATATTGTCCCCAAAACAAATCTCTGCTTCTAATTGTAATGCTGAAATAATGACTGAATGTTCATTTTTAACATGCCTGAACTTCAGTCTGCAAAATTATTGTTGTATTTATGGTATGTGTACATAGCATATTGCTGATTTACCTTGGTTTTTTCCTCAAAATACAGGTTTTTTTTCTTTGTATAGTACATGAAATTTCTGATCAGTCTGACACACCAATCCAATCCTCTATATATCACATTCAAATGATGCAGTACAGAACTGGTTTTACAAACTGAATTAAGTCCCTTAAATTGTGGAAGTAGTCTGTGTCACTTGAGATAAAAACAGTAAAGTGTCTCTCAAGAGAAGGTTATCTCCTGGTGACAAGATGGATACTTAAAGTATACTGTATGGCCAACATTTAGGAAATAATTAAAGTTATTTTTAATAAATTTAAAGAGTTTGTTGCTCCTTTGTTTTTTACATGCATAGCCAGGTTTTGTTCTGCCTAAACCGAAATTCAAACTTTGCATTTGTCTATCAAACCCTTTAAAAATTCTGTAATAGACTTAGTAATTAGGCCTTCCTTAGGGAATGGAGATTGCTAGTTGTCCTCAGATAAACTGTACATAAGAAGGCAGTCGTTCCATATAGGGGCTCTTCTGCTGACATTAACCATGAGAACCTCAGTAATGACATTCCAGTCTCTATTTACGTCTCTTTCTGAACATACCCTTTAATAGAATGATTTGCAAATGTTCTCCCATTGCTGAAGCTAAATTCTAGAATTAAGACAGCTTTCACTCTTGCTTATGAAGGTAGAAATATTGCCAAACTGATACACACTTGTATTCTGACTAGCAGCCAAAAAGCAATGCTGTATTTTGTATCTCAGTGGAACACAACTTGTGCTATTAAACAAGTAGATCCCTGTAGTCAACTAACTTTGGTTATAATAAACCAGAATTTAGAGCAGTGTTGAACTTAATGCAAGCTTTCCATAAGGGTTACTGTATTGTACATTAGTATGTTATAGGCATAGTGTAGGCAACCCATATAACCTTAAAGATCATAACTTTTATGATCACGGAGAATCAATCTGGTCTAGTAGTTAAGATACTAGGCCAGGGCTGTCAAACTCGCGGCCTGCAGGCCGGATGCGTCATGTGCTGGCCATGCCCACGCCCGGTTTAGTGAAGGGGGGGAAAGTCGCAATACGTCACGTGACACCGCCGTGACGATGCAAGTTTGACACCCCTGTATTAGGCTAAAGATCAGGAGATTGTGAATTCTAGTGCCACCTTAAGGTATGAAAGCTGGTTGGGTGAATTGGGGCCAGTCATTCTCTCTCAGCCTACCAGCTCCCTCTATTTCACAGGGCTGTTGGTGGTGGGAAAAGAGGAGGAGGAGGAGGAGGTCATTACCCACCTTGAGTTATTTATAAAAATAATAAAGTTGAGATAACATCTCCAAAAAAGCCTTTTAGACCTTTGATATCTAGAAGTACCTCAGTGAAGATGGTATTGTTGGAAATGAACCAACAACTAATTTGTTGAAATTAAACCAACAACTGGATCAGTTGAAACAAAGAAATTTTATTTTTAAAGAGAAAGCAGTTTGCAAAGTGTGATGGATCTTTCAGCCTGACCTCAAATTGAGGCTTGAGCTAAAAGCCACACTTAAAATTTCAAAAGCATTACATTTTATAGTGTCTATCTCGACGCCCACCCATGTCCCTCCTATCGGATACAGTCACCGATCACAGCTACTCCGTAACGCCTCAGAGACAACAGCATCTCTGACATGTTAATCAACACCTTCCCATTATTGCCCATAAAATATTTTGCAAGCACAGCACTTTCTTATCTCTATTGCCTTGGCATTAAGGAATGTCCCTTTTAGTTGGGCCCCTTTCTAACTAACAAAAGAATATCTGTTCAGCATGTATTTTCTCCAACTATCTTAAAGCAACTAACGTTTAACAAGTTCAAGCTGGAAGGGACCCTGCAGGTCATCCAGTCCAACCCCTGCCCAAGCAAAATTAAATCTTCTACATTTATATACATTTCTATATACTATTTTATTTTTGAACTTTCTTATATTCTACAGTATGGAAGTTAAAAAAATAAAAAAGAATCACTAACTGGTTATGTTTATTAGTAACTTTATCTTCTGTAACCATTTACTGAGAAAAAGAAAAAAAGAAACAAGCATACAGTATAGTATATACAACATGTTATTAATTCAATTTGAAAATAAATGGAAACAGTTTCGCTGAAAGAACTATACTGTACATGATTTCCCTCTTTACTTCCTCTTATTTCTTTACCCTGAGTTGAATTTTATGTTACAAATTCCACCACCACCTGATATTCTAGAAAACATCATACAATAAATAGGAATGAGAAGCATTGTCTTTTCCAGTTTTCCATGTTTTCATTCATTCATTCATGTAGTCCTCCAAGGATATGGGAAGCTTTTTTTTAAGAAATGTTATTAACAGAAACTTAAACACTTTACCTTCCTATCCTCCAAAATGCTAAACCTTATGCTCCAAAAATCATGATTTGACACTATATTTGGATGTCATTATTGTGAGGTACTTTAGAGGCAAAAATTGTGCCTCTAGGGCAGGGTGTTTAATCTCGCGATGACACATTGTCATCACGTGACGTATCGTAACTTTTTTACCCTTCGCTAAACTGGGGTTGGGCGTGGCCAGCATGTGACGCACCCGGCCTATGGGCTGCGAGTTTGATATCCCTGCTCTAGGGTGTATGTTGCCATAATTCACAGCTATCCATCATTCCACTATACATTCTGTTCCACTTAAAGACCAGTAGTTATGTTATTCAAATGCTCAGACAATGCTCAACATTTAGAAAGAATATTGAGAAACTGCTGTTGACTCGTCTTAACTACTATTATCAGGAAGAACATATTTGCAGAAATTTTAAACACCCAAGTAAAACTAAAATCCTAGTAATCTTCTATAGCTGTGATGGCGAACCTATGGCACGCATGCCAGAGGTGGCACGCACCGCCCTCTCTGTGGGCACGCGAGCCGTCGCCCCAGTTCAGCTTCGCTGTGCATGCGAGCGCGCCTCCCGCCACCCATCTGGTCTTTGGGTCTCTGCCGCACATGCCTGGGAGGCATGCACGCATGTTGTGGGGGGCACGTGCAGGGGGCGCATGCATGTACAGGGGTGAGGCGCATGCAGGGGGGTGCACACACATGTGCAGGGGGCCGCACATGCATGTACGGGTGTGTGTGCACGGGGGGCATGAGTGCATGCATGGGGGTTCAGGTGTGCACGTGCGCATTTGAGCACACGTGCGCGCTTTGGACACTCAGTCCGGAAAAGGTTAGCCATCACTGTTCTATAGGAACTGAAATAATTATGAAATAAAATTAAATATTCTAGAATATTTTCCCGGCCTTTTCTAAGTCCTTAGGGGTTCCATAAAAGGAGTGCTTGTCATTGTACTACGCATTTTAACACACACCTTCAGCAATATAACAGGAACAATTTATATTTTAGCCTGTCATGAAAGCGGCAGCACATAAATACAGTTCAGTCTGTTTTTTCCCCTAATAGCTACATAGTTGGAAAACTATGCAACAATTAAACAATGAAATTAAACATATGGAACCTGCATGGTAAGTTTAAACATTTAAGTGCCTTTAAAAAAGACAAAGGAGAAAAAATAATATTACTGTATCATTTGTAAAAGTTGATAATTTATAGAGAAAACTGACAAATCTACTTTATAGTAGAAAATCTATATTATGTTCAAGTTACACAGTGAAGAGCAGGATGTTACTAATGAGCAGCAGCTCTAGAAATAGACTGTTCCTATTTGCAATAACAATGATTTAAAGTGATCCATGAAAATAAAAGCACATGTTTTCCAATAAGTGTCAGGAAGCATAACAGATTGGAAAAAAATGAAACAAGTGGACTTTGAAAATATATTCCATGACTGGGTATACACAATTTATAGTATGTAAGTCATAAATTGTCTTGCCATGCTGTGTGAACCCAACCATCGCAGTAGACTAAATAGTTTATGGACTAGTGGGGTATGAGGAAAATTATTACAGTTGTAATTTTTATTGTATGATAATAATTGCACAAAACAGTAGTCCAGACACAAGTTGATTGAGTGATTGTGAGAAGGGAGTCCTTGATCAAGAAAGAGCACAACTGGCATACCAGATGAATCCTAGCCATGGCGGTCACCTGTTCTTTGAGCAGAAGGTGTCTGTCCCAGAAGACACCCCCCCCCCCAAATGTGCCTTGGTCCCATTTGAAGAAGTGTACATTCAGAACTAAAGATTATTATAACCCTGGCACTGGAAAAGCTGAAAGTATTGTTTTGAGTGCTAAACATTAGTTAGAAGAGATGTACAAAGGAGTATTTTTTTCTAATAATCTTTAGAATAAAACTGCCTTGACTTTAAGATAAAAACTGTATAAGTAGTTTTGCTTCAAATCTTGTGCAAGATTTTTGCTGCGTCAGTCTTTAAATTAAGAAGTTCCTTCAAGAGGGTTACTCAAAAGTGAGCATGCTTGATAAATCTGAATATTGTTTGCTGCTAGTCTAGTTCAAAGCCTTATAATTTATAAAACTGTTGCTATGATACAAGTTACAGTTCTAATGATGACTCATTTTTATGCAGTATCTACAAGTTTATACCCACCTTAGGCAGCATGTAGTTGCATTAGAAATATCTCAATAAGTCTACAGTGTAATTCAAATTGTAGCTGCATAATTCTTCTCAAAATCAGTGAGATCACCATGCTCTATAATTTTTCATTTGGGCAATGGTATTTTGATTCACATTTGAATGCACTGAACATTTTGCTGATGTAGGCAAATACATTTCAACACATGATGCTATATCTATTTCATGCTATCTTTTAGATAAATCATCTGTGTCTATAATCTGTGTATATATACTTGATATATATGTATATATGTGTGATTGATACACACACACAAAAACACACACACACATATATACATCTCTGTGTATATATAATTGATATACAGTATAATATATCAATTATATATACAGTTTCAGTTAAACGTACACAGAATGTTAATTAAATAAAAATATGAATTAGGATAAGAGGCTAGTATGACAAAGGAATAGTGGTATATTTTGGATGAATTTTTGACATGTATAGGGACTCACAAAAATAACATCTATGCATTTTATATCAATTCAGAAATCCAACAGCAGCCTTAGGTATCTGTCATCAGTCAGCTGCATAGACTATAACATATTTCATTTTTAGTCAACATGCTAAGATCCTTAGTCAGCATGATTGTGACAGTGCTGTAGAGATTTTACAAGAAAAGTGAAGAATCTAGATAAGGCAGTATCTTTTTAGGACTACTTAATTCAGCTCAACAACTTCAAAATCTCAGAAGGAAGTATTTCCAATATTTATTATCTTTATAACTGGATGCTCTAAATTTTTAAATAGGATGATCTGAATGCAAAATATATGCTATAGTACTGAGTAATAGACCTTTACCAATATGATCTATACCTGGTGACAATAGATCCAGTAGAGGTTCTGTTGAGAGCTTATTTGATTTTTGAAATTAGAACTCTCGCAAATTATATTCAAATAGAACCATAATTTCTAGGTGGTAGATAGAAATGAGGTGAAAGACATTGGATAACACACATCTAACTGAAAACATAGGATAAATCTCACCAAACACAATGTAGCATGTTAGATGAAATAATGACACATTGTATTTTTTTCAGAATAACCAGTTTAATCAGGATGGATATTTTCTTTGTGCTATCATTATATAGAATAAAATATAATTTGAAGATGTGTATGACATTATGATCAGTATTACCTTCATACCTGGTGAGCCAAAGTATTAAAACAAAGATACGTTCATTACCATCAGAATCAGATACAGAGGGAGGAGAGAGAGAGAGGGAGGAGGGACAGAGGGAGGGAGAGGTAAAGAGAAATAAAGGGAAATAAAGTAATATTATAGGCAGAACCATATTTTTATCATTTATAAAGCATGACTGTGGACTGTTCCTATGTTCCTGGCTTAGTAATGGAGAAGGAATTAGCAATCAACAAGGAAGTTTCAGTAAAGATTACTCAGTCCAGGCCTGAGAAAGAAACTCAAAATAACTCTGCCTCAATTTTGTTTAGTATAAGATGAGGCAGAGTGATTTGGCAGTCTCAATATTCTTGTAAAGTGATCTTTCCTTTATGATCCTGTCACCAAAGATCTGTCTTTTGAGCTATGGAAGTGAGCACCATGCAGCCAAAGAGAAATAGCTTCATCCTATGTATCACATCATCTTACTTATCATCCATGGATAATTATACACTAATTATTCTGATTGGATGTTGAGTAATTACTAATTTTTAGAATTTATTTTTGTATCACTGACATCAGTGAGATGGAATTTAACTGTATTTACTCCAAAGGAATAATACCCAAATTTAAGAGGATCACCCTAAAAAAAAAAAAAAGGATTAGACATAAAAAGATCTCCCCATCTGCCCCATAGCTAAGATAATCCTTCTTTTTAAATTATATGAGGGAAAACAGTTTCCCTTTCCTTTCATGTACATATTGACAGTTCTTGTCTTGATATAACTTTACATCATCAAAGTTGATGGTTAGAGTTTTTCTCCCCATCACATATCCTATTTTCAGCACTTGGACAAAATGGAGTAGATTTTTCAGCTGAAGGTAGGTTTAAAACAGGGCTGAGGGCAAAAGACTGACATAGTCAAACAAGATGCATTTTGCTGTATACTAAACTTAGAAATCCTTATTAGTTAATATTACTTACAACATATTAATCTGTTTTTGCCTTAACCAACAGAAATGTACTATTCTTAATCTTTTAAAACATGATTTATTTTAGGACAGAACAGTGGTATTACTATAAAAATAATATCATCTTATATGCAGTTTTATCACTTTATTTATTACAGTATTTATTATTTTATTTACTTATGTATTTATTTAAAGTATGTATTACTTTAAAATGGCAAAACTGCATTCCAAAACAGAAATATTAGAGGCGTTTTTTTCATTATTTCTATTACTTTTGTTATTACAAAATGGAAAAACATTTATACATTCCTGCACTAAAGCATGTTCTATTATAAGTTAAGCACCAATAATATGATTAGTGCTTCACAAATAAATAATTATTGACTTGAGTAGCATAAAGGAATCATTCAACTTTTCTCAATTTGATGGAATTTCACTTTTACAAATTTGGCAAATTTCATCAGCCCCGGTTAAAAGTGCTTAATAAAACCATCTTTTTAATAAATCAAACAAGTTCATTATATGGAAAACACATGTTGGTAAATATTTATATTTTTCTTTTGTACAAAGACAACTCCTCTGAATACACGTGATAACATTGTTATTTATTTAAAATATTATCTTCAAAAGAGGACAGAAAGGAATTGAAATCATTCAAGCCAACATTAAAAAATACAAATTATCCCTCTATACAATTACTCAATAATGTATTTGTTATATACAGGGGTGGGTTCTAACTTACCTCACTGCCGATTCGCTTCCTCCCGTGCCACGTGGCCGCGCCTGCCTTGCGCACATGCACAGTGCAAAAAAAAAATTAAAAAAAAAAAACCAAAACGCCGAAAACAAGATGGCAATGCATGTGCAGTGCCGGAAACTCGGCTTCTGCGCATGCGCAGAAGAATTTTTTTTTAAAAAAAGATGGCGGCACCAATGGACCGGCACTGACTGAACCGGATCCGTGACATCATCGTGACATCACCAGCAGGTCACTACCGGTTCGGGCGAACCGGTCCGAACTGGGAGGAACCCACCTCTGGTTATATACCACTTTTCTCAGATCTTTAAGACTTAACAGCAAATAACAATAATGCAGCCATAAAAGCATACAATGAACACAAAATATTTAATAAAATAATTCCATAAAAACCTATTTCAAAGATCAGTTAAAATATAGCTTAAAAACCCTTCTCAAAATTTGAGAGTAAGAAGTTAATTGTACTTCAGAAAAGTGCATAAGAGAAAACCCTTTTATGAACAAAAAGACAAACAGGCTTCTTTTCTTAAAATCAGAAGATGAACTTCAAAAAGTTTTAATACCTATATAATTTCATAACAAGCCAAGTATTTCCTTATATATAGCTTATGTATTTGATTTGATGTATAGCTGTGTGGAACATTAAAGTTGATATTAGTTATCTTCAATTTAACCAGAATATACTTGGTAAGCACTGCAGTTCTTTCAATACTGGACCAATATAAGTTCGATACAATATGTTAGTAGGGTAGTACTCCCACTGTATTTGCTTTTCAAAAATATGTCACACTTGTCTAAGTGTGATGTAAACTAGGGAAGGAAAAGAGTTATTTTTTTATTTATTTATTAAATTTGTATGCCGCCCAACTCCCAAGGGAGTTGCCAAGTCACTGACATGAAGAATTGTAACTGGCATTCTAAAGTTTCAATAAGTTATTTGAGCAAATGGAAGAATGCCCCTGTAACAGCTACAGTATTAAATCTTAGGGCAAACACATAGAGTGTATGAGAGGATCAACCCACGCCAAATGAAAATACCCATCCCTCAATATAAAGTGCCAAATGGATTTCAAACTGAAGCCAAGCCAAGACAACGTACCTTGGCAGTGAGTTGTCTATTTGGGCCAGGGAGAAAATCAAAATGGCCAGTGCATGATTGAAACCCCACCCCTAATGCACATAAAAGGAGTTGGGCTTCAGTTGTGTAGTTGCAACATCTGGACTTTTTTGGAGAACTCCCCATACACCCTCTTGATTTGAGGCAAAACAAAAGAAACAAATAATCTGTATTTGTAATAAGAGCAATTAGAGAAAAACCTTTAAAATTGGCTGACCTTATGTTATGGCTCTTAGGACTTTAACAGGAAGAACTAGCATTATGTACCATTCTCGGAAAAACTGGATTCTTGAACATGCAGTACAAATGGATTGCAGTCTTATTGGCTGAACTGTCAACAGTACGGCTGCCTTATTCTGAACTAAGGGAAGATTTCTAAGACATCTCTCCTACATGTGTTATAACTGATTATAGATTTTATACATAAAATATTCCTCTGGACTGATTTAATATTACAGACATGATCAACATTACTTTGAAAATAGGTTGTGTGGGGTGACTTTGATATGCCTCAGTGTAGCACTTTGTGGTGCAAAGATGATACAATGTGCAAGATACAAGAAGCAATACAATGCATCTCACCAAGATAAAGAAGCAACACAATTTGCTTTGATGAGGCCCTTCATGCTGCTCACAAATCTTGTCTGCTACTTGTACGTAATAGATAGGAGAAACTCCTGCACATGCGTAGCATACACATACAGTACAAGCAACACTTCTTGCAAACATAGAGGAAACTATGTGAGAAATCTCAGAGCAGTGTAAAGCAGAAAAACATGACTGTTTCCATTTTGGAAGGCAAAGGGCTGTTTGGGGGGAAGGCATTCTTTCAAATCTTTATCAAAGCAAAGAATTCTCTGAAAGATCTGCATATTCCAATTAGAGACTATTGCAGAAATCTGAATATACATATGTACTGAATGTTACATTTTTGTCTCAAAATGTTTGAAACCAGAAAAAATGTTATCAAAGGACTGTTGAAACCCACAAACTCTTTAACTATGGTATTATTGATGTACATGGAACTCTCTTAAATATTTTATAACAGAATCACACAGTTGGAAGGGACCTTGGAGGCCTTCTAGTCCAGCCCCCTGCTCAGGCTGGAAACCCTATACCAGTGATGGCGAACCTTTTTTTGCTCGGGTGCCAAAAGGGCGCACGCGCGTGCCCACACCCATAATGCAATGCCCTCCCCCCGCGCATTTGCGCACAACCCCCCCATGCTGTCCCCCCGCACATGCGCGCAGGCCTCACTGAAGCCTCCGGACTTCCGGTAGGCCCGTTGGGTCCGTTTTTCGCCCTCCCCTGGCTTCAGGAAAGCCTCTGGAGCCTGTGGATGGCGAAAAATGGGCCCAACGGGCCTACCAGAAGTTCATTTCCGAACTTCCGGTAGGCCCGTTGGGTCCGTTTTTCACCATCCACAAGCTCCAGAGGCTTTCCTGAAGCCTGGAGAGGGCGAAAACAGCCTCCCCCTGCCCTCCGGAAGGCAGAAAATCAGCTGGCCAGCGCACACATGCGCGCTGGAGCTGACATAGGGCAACGCCTCGCGTGCCTTCAGATATAGCTCTGCGTGCCACCTTTGGCATGCGTGCCATAGGTTCGGCATCACGGCCCTATACCTTTTCAGACAAATGGTTGTCCAATCATTTCTTTAAAACTTCCAGTGTTGGAGCATTCACAACTTCAGGAGACAAGTTGTTCCACTGATTTATTGTTCTGTCAGGAAATTTCTCCTTAGTTCTAGGTTGCTTCTCTGCTTGATTAATGTCCATTGATTGCTTCTTGTCCTGCCTTCAGGTGCTTTGGAGAATGGCTTGACTCCCTCTTCTTTGTGGCAACTCCCTAGATCAGTGATGGCGAACCTTTTTTGGTCCGCGTGCCAAAAGGGGGTGTGTGCGCGCGTGCTAGCGCGTGCGTGTGCCCACACCCATTCCCTCCCCCCACGCATGCGCACAACCCCCCCACGCTGCCCCCTGCGCATGCACCCCCCCGCCGCGAATGCGCAAAGGCCTCACTGAAGCCTGGGACGGTGAAAAACGGCCCAACGGGCAAACCGGAAGTTCGGAAAAACGCACTTCTGGTTTGCCCATTGGGCTGTTTTTCGCACGCTGGGGCTTCAGGAAGCTTCCCTGAAGCCTCCGGAGTGCAAAAAACAGCCCAACGGCAAACCGGAAGTGCGTTTTTCCGAACTTCCGGTTTTCCCGTTGGGCCGTTTTTCGCATTCCGGGGCTTCAGGAAGCTTCCCTGAAGCCTCCGGAGGGCAAAACGGCCTTCCCCAAGGCCGAAAATCAGCTGGCCAACGCGCACATGCGCGCTGGAGCTGACATAGGGCAACGCCTCGCGTGCCCTCTGATATGGCTCCGCGTGCCACCTGTGGCACGCGTGCCATAGGTTCGCCATCACTGCCCTAGATATTGCAACACTACTATCATGTCACCCCTAGTCCTTATTTTCATTAAACTAGCCATACTCAATTCCAGCAACCGTTCTTTATGTTTTAGTCTCTCGTCCCCTAATCATCTTTGTTGCTCTTCTCTGCACTCGTTCTAGAGTCTCAACATTTTTTTTACAATGCGGCAATCAAAACTGGATGCAGTATTCCAAGTCCAAGTGTGGTTTTACCAAGGTATTATAAAGTGGTATTAACACTTTATGTCAACTTGATTCTATCCCGCTTTTAATGCAGCCTAGGACTGTGTTGGCTTTCTTGACAGTTGCAGCACACTGCTGGCTCATACAGTATTTCCAGTGATTGTCCACTAGGACTCCAAGATCCCTCTCACAATTACTGCTATTGAGCCAGGTACCACATATACTATACCTGTGCATTTGATTTTTCTAGAACTTTACTTTTCTCACCATTGAATTTCATTTTGTTACATAGGGCCTAATGTTGAAGTCTATCAAGATCCTTCTGTATCTTAAGCCTATCTTCTGAAGTGTTGGCTATTCCTGCCAATTTGGTGTCATCTGCAGATTTGATGAGTTCCCCATCTATCATCTAAATCATTGATAAAGATATTGAAGAGTATTGGGCCTGACAGAACCTTGGGGTATCCCACTGCATACTTCCCTCCATGTAGATGCCGTTTCATTGAGAACTGCACATTGAGTGCAGTTGGTCAGCCAGTTTTAAATCCATTATTAATTTGATGGAGATGGGCAGTTTAGAAATATGAAATACAAATACATAAATATAAATAGTTTGGCTAGTTATCAAATTATTATCTATAATACTAAATAAGAATGATTCAGACATTAGTAAAATCATCTGCTTGATAGAAGTCTAGCGAAATTCAAAAAGCAAATGTTCATGTGGAACATGTATGTATGTCTGCCCTGTGACATAGTTTTTTATGCCTACTAAAGTGAAAAATTGAAGATTGCCTTGCACAAGAATAAATCATGATTTGTTCCATTGGCTCCATTGCTGAGTAAGCCATTTTTACCCTCCTCTCACACAGGGTTGTATTTTTTTAATGTCATTTATTACTGTGGCTTTTAGATTTTTATTTGTTTTAGCATGGCTTTATTGCTGTTGACTGGCCAGTCCCCTTTGGGGGAAATGGGTAGCTGTATAAATTTGATAAATACATTTCATTATAAAATTAAATAATGATTAACCGTATGTTTACTAATCTAGTTAATAATTCCTTTCTGTCATGATATTTAGTGATAATTTGGAAGGACTCAATTCACCCAAGTATACTGGGATAAATCTATACAGCCCTGAGGCTTCAAATTGTACATGTTGGTGCCTAAACACAATTTTGCTTAATTGTATACTTAGAAGTAGATATGTAAGTTAGATTCAAACAATTTAACAGGTATAATTATCCAGTATTAGGCCTGCAAATCAAAATTTGATTTGCTTTATGCCATGTAGATCTCAATTTCACTAACAACAAAGAAATAATTTCTCTATGAGGCATTTTGTGTCATTGTGTAGTTTCCTCTTAAGATGCTCCAAATTTATATAATACTATTGTATGGAACTAGACATCCCGACATCAATTTTCATCTATTGTTCATGGCATGAAATTACCCTTGTCCCCTGCCCATGAGTAAGTATTATACCAATATGAAGTATTTTTTTCTGTCCACAGCCTCAAGTTGCACAAAATGGTTTTATCATCCTTTATCTTGGGGGTGAAATTCTGTGACTGTTAATAATTGTGCCTAAATGTATATTGTATGTTTCTGACTGATGCAGGGATATCCCCTTCCTTCTGGTTACTAGTGAACTGCCATGCAGCCATTTGCCCTCACCATTAGCACTTTGCCTTCCTCAGTTCTTTTCACAGTTCTTTTCTTCTAGTTGTGATGTCAACTTCCCTAGTTTACAACAAATGAAAGAAGACAATAGCAAAGCTGTGCTATTTTATGGGGGTGAGAAGCTGTTTCATTCTTGTCTGTCCAACAATGTTCTGAAGTAGCAGCTTCATTTTTTCCACATTACAGTGTCCAGAAAATGAATGATGGTAAACTGGGCTTTTGTTTTTTTTAATTGCCAGCCTTAAGTCTCTCCCAGGAGTTGCAAAATCCAGAAGCCTATGTAAGAGTTCAAGAAAGCTGCCAGGAAGCACTGGGACACACATCTACATTTACACAGCACCTACCAAGAAACTTATTTGGGGTTTTGCAATTGCCTGAAGCAGCTGAGGTGTGAATAGTCCTATTTTTTAAGTTTATTTCTTATCCATTTTCTACAACCCAGATACAATGAAATATCCTCTCCAAACAAATGTAACTGTCCTAGAACTTTTTTTACTCTATACAAAATTTGGGATGACTTGAGATAACTTTTGCAGATTTTATTTTAAAAATATTAAACATAAGAGAAAATGTATTTTTATATATAGGATTAACAGAGCAATCCTATGTATATTTATTTCAAGCAATGTGCTGTTTACTTTCAGTATGACTCTCAATTACTTAATCATATGATCTGTATTAAATCAGAAGCCTGTTTTTATTTTGATTAAGGTATTTTCATGGACTAATCTCTTCAAATTGTTCTCTGTAAAAGCTATATTCTCACAAACAACATACTGGAAGGTTGGAGACTTAATCTTAAAAGTTTAAATTTAATGTCACAATACAAGGTAATCATACTCGTTAATATTACATCTTAGAGAAGAACAATTTCTAAAGCAACAAGGACTTGCACACCAACAAGGAAGAAAACCTAATCTTACACGACTTTTGAAAAACATGCAGTTTCAGGCAGCAAACTTTGAACACTACAGTAAATAATTGTGGGCACCCCAATTACATGTATTTCCTCCTATAGTAAATAGAATTGCACCTCCATCGTCTGCAGGGTTATCTCTTTTTGTTTCCAAATGTGATGTGTTAATTTGTCCATCCATTGGTGCATTGTGGGGTGATGAGTGCCACTTTCTTTTAAAATAAAACGCAACTATAGGGGGGGGGGGGAAAGCCTCATTCTACTCCAGGCTGTCAGAGAAAAGACACAATGAAACATTTTTTTTTAAAAAGAAACCCGCGAAATAAAAAGGTCCCATCAGCTTTCCAGAAGAAACTTCCTGCTTTGCGTCTCTTTTTACATAGCTCTGTAGATAAAGAGAAACTACGACGCGGATGGTTAAATTTATAGCATATCCTTATACATGAATTTATCCCACGGATTGTTGAGCCTTTATATTCAACGAGGGGCTTGCGGGGTTAAGGTTCCTAAGCTTTTTCCTCAGATAACGTCGCATAGTTCAGTGAGCCGAAAGTGTCTCCCTAACCTTTAAGATACCTCGATACCTATCCACTGCTTTGCTATCCGCGAGCCACGGGTTTTCCCACTCGGTAAAAGGTTCTGTGAGGCTGCGCTCGCCTCAAGCAGCAGCCCCCTCGACACCTCATCGCCAACGGTCGGTTAAAAGTAAACTTCACCCGCGGCCGCCGCGTCTCTTCCAAAATATCGCGAGATTACGTTAAGGAAGCCGGGCGCTTCACTTTTCCCTCTCTTTCCTCTTAGCTCCGCTAGCCGGCCGAGCGCGAGATAGGCGCGCGGGCAGCGCTGGGCGGCGTTTTGGTGCGCTGGGGAGTGGGGCGGGGGAGCAAAGGAGCGAGCATTCGGCCGCGCGAGGTTCTGTGGGATACAGGCGGTGCTCTGCTTCTCCGCCTCCTGCTGGGTGCGGAGCGGCTCCGCTGAAGCAAACGAGCAAGCGAAAGGCAGGGAGAAAAGGGACGAGACCCGACTAGGGCATGAAGATGGCGGACGCCAAGCAGAAACGGAATGAGCAGCTGAAGCGCTGGATCGGCTCCGAGACGGACCAGGAGCCGCCCGTGGTCAAGCGCAAGAAGACCAAGGTGAAGTTCGACGACAGCGCCGTCTTCCTGGCTGCCTGTTCGAGCGGCGACACCGAGGAAGTGCTGCGACTGCTGGAGCGCGGCGCCGACATAAACTACGCGAATGTAGACGGCTTCGCGGCACTGCACCAGGTCTGTGTCTCCTTGTCCCATTTCTCCGGGCAGAGCTTCAGGAGCTTCTGCTGGGAAGGAGGAGGCTCTGCCGCCCGGGATGAGAGTGAGGCCTGCTTCTTTCTTCCACCTAGGATAGTCTGGCTAGGGTGCTTCCGGAACTTCTTGCCTTTGGGAGCCTTGAGGAAGGCTGTGGCCCTTCGGCGTCGGAACCTGCCTTCCTCCCCCCCCACTTCTTCCGACTTTTAGTGGGGAGCTAGCCCGGCTGTGAACATCCTTGTTTGGGTCCCAGGGATGTTCAGTTCTGCTGGCTAAGCTGTACCTGCTGATAAGGCCGGGCCTTGCCTTCCCCCCCCCCCGAGAGACAGGAGTATTTGGTGATCGTCTTTTCTTTCCTTCGCTGCCCTGGGGCTTCAGAGAGACTTAGTTCTTATGGGGAGGGGAACAGATGAATGGATAACTCCCCCGAGTTTTTTTTTTTTTTAATAGGGCAAGGAGGACGAGGCGAGTCCTTTCACGAAGGAGGTAACTTCTTCGTGAAGTGATGAGGTGATTATCATTGCCAGAGTGGGAAAATTTAGGGGTTGTCCTTAATGGCTGGCTGGCTGGCTGTTTTGCAGATGAGTTGAACGCCTAAACACATCCGTACTAAATGCTGTTCTTAATTTGTTAAAGTTGCTGCTTGGTTTCTTTCTCTCTCCCCCCCCCCCCCTTGGTGCTTTTACATTTTGAATTTCCCCCCCCCCCCTTGGTGGCTCTACATTATGGAATATGAACTCGGACCCATTACTTCAGCCCTTTCTATCATTTATGAAAAGTTATAAAATCATTAGTACAAATTAAAATTGGTTTTGCTTGCAAGAGTTCCAGAAATGACAGTTGAGGAAGGATGAGAAATCAACTGATTCCGAAATGTTCTCAAAATGGATGCTTTGTGGACGTTTTAAGTTTTATAGGAGTCTGATTGGAATCTCAAATGTTAGCCAAATAAGGAAAGACTGTGGCAATCCCTAGATAATGTTGGATACTTGAGTTGATGTAGATTTTATTAACAGACCAGGAGCAATAACAACATTATAAACTCACTGTGTATATATGTACTTATACTTTAAAAAACAAGTGTAATTACTTTGACAGCTTGATTTTTATTTTGCATGGTGGTAGTCTTGGTAGTTTCTTAAAGATGTAGTAATTAGGATATCTAGAAGAAGTGCTTTTTGTAGTATACTAACAAGTAATGCTTCATTAAGCTATGAAACAGATTTCAATTTAGTCTATACTTAAAATTCTTGATGATGACACTGGGAAGAAGAAAGCTTTCATGAATAAGTTGATTCAAGGTAGTTGAACACATATTATACGTGTTGTGCTCTTAGTATTAGGCAAGATTTATAATGGATTTTGTCTTTTGAATTAAATCTATTCTTCCGATATAATTTAATTAGTTTAAATATATATACATGTCTTATTTACAAAATGAATTGAACGGTATTATAGATTGCCACTTTTGTTTAAAGCTAAGTAATGACATTCTCATTGTCCATATAGTAATGTTAGACTTTATTAGCTTACGCAGTACTGAGAGAAAGCCCACTGTAGAGTATACATGTAATAGAATTTCATATTTGGTCTTTCTTGCTAGTTAGGATTTTATTGAGAAAATTATGTTTCGCACTTCAAACTCAGAGAACTTTAGGGTTGAATAAGGTCTAAAATAGTATTGGTACATACCTTTTTGAGATACTAGATATGTTTAAAATAGCTTTTTAACCTATAATCCTGTGATCCCTGGAATGGTATTCCAGGTTGTAAAAATGTTACAGGTGTCCCCCCTCCAAAATAGATATTCATTGGCTTCTTCTACAAGCTCCTTGAGTTCCTCCAAAGACAGGAACTCATGGGGTTTGTGGGGGGGAGGTAGTACAGTATTATAAATATTCTCTCGTTATGTGATAGAAGAAAAAAAGTTTTGTGAATATGAAGAAGACTAAAAAAAACCCTACAATCCTTAGGACCCATATCATTCTTATTCCTCAAGCATTCTCCAGAAATTAGGCAAATGTATGCAAACCTTAAGGCTGAGGGACATAAATTGTGTTTTGTTAAAACCCATAAGAGGAAAAAAAAAGTGGAAAAATCTTTTCTCCCCTTTTGTGACATAGTGGCATGAATTTGGCAGGCTTTTGATAAGATAGCTTGTTTCTGTCTTTGCATTATATCCTATCCTTTGGTAGCACAGTTCAGTACATTTGGAATTTCATGAATGATGTACATTACTTTACTAAATTAAAGCAATGGTGACATACATTATAGAAATTGGCCTAGCATAACAGAGAATTTCTGCTATCTTGCAAAAGAGGGATAAAGAAGACCTCATTCAAAAGGCAGTCATTCAAGTCAAGTTGACTACATAAATGTACATGTGTACATTTGTTTTTTTTACAACAGTATAGAACTGGTTTGCTGTTTCCTTCTGGGTTGTTTTTTGACTTCCTAGAATAGTTGGCAATCTTCCATCCAAATGTTAATTTGATCTAGCCTTGTTTAATTTTTTTTAAAAAAATCACATGAACTTTTTAAGCTCTACTTTCTCAGACAAAGGATTTCAGAATGTAAGGGATTCAAGTATAAGTGATTTACTATTTTCAAGCTCAATTATAAGATGGCATATAGAAGACATAATGATTAAGAAAATGATACCTGAATGCAATTGAGATAGGCATTCAGGGAGATAGCCATTTATGCATATGTGTTTAAACTATTTAGCACATTCAGTGGTAAAAAATGTTGTGAATTGTGCCTTGAAGCAGTGTTGATGGTATAAAGGCATGTATTATAATGCTTGCTTAGAAAACAACTATTACATTTGTCCCAGCTGAAGTTCTCTTTAAGAGCATTGTGTTATACTAGTCACTAGGTTGGAAGCTACAGAAGCAAATAATGTTTTGGGAGTGTATTGTGCAATGATTGTAACCTATTTCTTGAAAAAGTGTTCTGGGTTTGGAAATACAGCTGAGATTCTGATTAGACATGAACATGACTATCCGATAGGTTAGATTCTGAGAAAAATGTAAATGAATTATATAATCATATATAATATTCAATATTATATTAAATATTTTCCTTTTTGAGCTTCTCTGTGCCCCATATGCATAAGGCCACATGAGACTTTGTTCACATACATTGCTAAGTCACTGTGCTTATCCATGGTTATCTATTTCAAGTAGGTTTGCACACCTACTAAGCCAAAAGCAAATAAGCCATATTGGAGCTTGAACATTATTTATGAACTAGACCATGTTCAGTGGCAAGATAGATAATAGTTTTATTTTTATTCATTCCAATTTGGGACTTACACTGTACAGATAGCAATGCTGAGTCAGTAGAAATGGAACAAATTAGAGTGATACTTTGAAACATTTGGGCATGAAACAGTAAAATAACAATTCATAGTTTCTATAACTTGCTTTATAATTAACAGATCAAGCTCTGTTTTTATTTATTAAATTTATATAGCTGTCCATCTCAAATGAAATTTAGATTTTGTATGTTGTGATAAGAAATCAAGGAATCCCACTGATTACAATTTCTTCTATTTTTGAATACTTAATGAAAAATATATCACCTATGCAATTATTTCATTTTGTACTAGATAACTCTAGTACAAAATATCTGCTACGAAGACTCAGTAAAGCTTATCACTAATCAATAGCCTTCATATCAAATTCTGTTAAATATGAACTTATATGTAGTTCAATTGAGTCTGATAACTACAGCATTACATCTCAAGGTTGACTCAGCCTTCCATCCTTCTGAGATCCATAAAATGAGGAGCCAGCTTGTTGGGGCCAATATGCTGACTCTGTAAACCGCTTAAAGAGGACCGCTTAGAGAGGGCTGTAAAGCACTATGAAGCAGTATATAAGTCTAAGTGCTTTTAACTATATCAAGAATCATATACAGTGTTCCTATTAATTACTTAGTTCTTTTATTGCAATAACGTCTGTTTTACATAAGAAAGGATAGGAATAACTGAGCAGTTCAGAAAAAAAAAAGGGAATGGTGTTAGTGTTGGAAGTGCTCTTTCTGTGTGTACCCATAAAATTATACATATAACTGGGCTATTATTTTAAATATTAGCCACCTTTTTCATAACAGATTTTTCCCCAAAGGTGAAAAAGTAGAGTTTCAAAACATTTTGTTTTTATCATATAGACTTGGGTACTGTGGAAAAGTCCAAATGCTAATATATTTATAAAGAAAATTTTAACATTTATTACTGTAAATAAATTATGGAGGAATAATCTAGTTTTGACTGTTATGGTGCAGTTTATTCTCAGAGTAACTTTATTCTTATGGCTTAAGCATGTATAAATATAGCAGTAGAAAAATAAATGTCAAGTTTAGATTTTTACCATTTGCTACTGACTATTTTTATCATTTTTCATTTCTAATGTAATAATAGTAGTAGTAGAAGCAGAAAAGGCTGGAGGTAGATACAGCCTTTTGAATTAACTTCCAAAGTGTCCTATTTATTTTACCTTATATATGTATCCCATTTAGAAAGTGTCCATCATCTCACAGAACAATTCTGTGCTTTGCTTTAATGTGTACCATCAAAATCTTTACTGTAAATTGGAAACTGAATTAATTTTAATTTATCTCAGGATTTCAGCAATTTTGTTTACTATTTTTAAGTATGGGTTGGATGAACACCTTGATTTTAAAGCTGGAAAAATTCATTCCATCATTTTAGAAATGATGTTTAAATTTTAGGCTCTAAAATTATACTTTTGAGCAAAAGTGCAACCTCATTTTTAGAATGGGAACTTATTACTGTATTAAATAAGGTTGTTTTTCTTCTGTCATATAAAAATAATTCAGAAACATATTTTGGAATGTTTATTGTGCCACAACTAAGACTTCAGGAGTCACAAATTATGCACCTTTTGCTATTTATATTTTATTGATTGATTGATTAAATTTGTATGTGCCCATCTCTCATCAAGCAACTCGGGGCTGCTTTTTCATAATCTGGAATGGAGAAGACAAGGTAGTTTGGATGTTCCAAGAACTCTTATGTATACTAAAGTTGTACGGTAAAAAAGCAGGTTCTTTGAGGGAAAAATATCAGCCTTTTATAAGATTGTGATATCAGAAAGGTCTTTCTGTTGAACAATTTAAAGGAAAAATAGATGAATGTTGTGGCTTCTACAACCACAGAATAACTGGAAACCCATGTTAACCTAAGCAATCATTCATTGAAGAAAGTAGCCAGAATTGGATGCTTTCAAAAGACTATATTGTAAATAATGCTTTACTATGTGCAGTGGCTGTGTTCATATGTTATGCTAAGCTAAAACCAATAAGAAATATACCATAGCTATAGACAATATTAAAATAAAATAAAATAAAAATAATTATCTGTGTCTATGCATATTTGGGGTGGGCCAAATGACTATAAGCCTGCATCTCAGTATGTATATAGTAGGACTAGCTGATCTGCAAGAATACTGATAGTCCTTGCTTAATGGCGGTAATTGGGATCATTAGCTCTGCAGTTGCAGCAGTCCCAGTTGCTGTCATTAGGCAAATCCTGCATAGTCACAGCATCCTGTAGTCACATGATTGTCATTCACAACCTCTTTCTGGGTTCCCATTGACTTTGCTTGTCAGAAGCTAGCAGAAAAGGTTTGAAATGGCAACTTTGTGGCCATGGGATGCTGTGATGTTGTAATTGTGAACTAGTTGCCAAGCATATGAATCGCGGTCATCTGACTGCAGAGACACTGCAATGGCTGCAACTACAAGCTATCGTAAGTCTAATTCCACACTCTCGCAACTTCGAACAATCACTTCAAACATTTACATTAACTCCAAAATTATTTCATGTTGAAAATTGAATAGCTGCTCAAGAAAAACAAGTAATCTGATTTCATATTCATAATGGAAGATTTTAAGATGGATATTTCAAGGAATATATACAATGAAAATTGAAGTATAATAAGCTCGTAGTATGACTGAGAAAAGTAGTACAGTTTAGCAAACAAATTGAAACAGTTATTAAAGTGCCCACAGTTTGCATACGATACTCATACAGGCCTATAAAAACAGTGATAACTGTAGGCTGATACATCAAGTTAGTACAAATGTGTATCTTGATTCTTACATAAAAGGAGACACACTACGAAGTTTTCTTGAGATAAGTATATACTGTATAATCATGGTGGACAAACAAGTATATGTACATTTTTCTTCTATACAAATGTAATATTGTTTTGTTTTAGAAAAATTGTTTCTTGATAGAACAGCTCATATATCCTTTTTTGTTTGGAGATAAAATTAAATTATCTTCACGTTCTATTATTATACACCAAATCTTATATATAGAATATATGCGAACAAGTAGATGAAAAACTATGTAGAAAGAGAAAATTCAAAAGAAAAGACATGTCATCATTAGTAATAATCAGTATAGTGTTAACAGTTTTGTTGTGTTCATTAATACTAACTTAGGAAGCAGTGTAGTTTACTAGTTCAGTGTAAATGAATCTTCCAAATTATTTCAAGAAATGTAAATTCTAAATGTAACACTGCTAATTTAAAGGTTCACAACTTTCTTTGCAATCTTTGCATATATGCCACACTATTGCATTCAAATATTCAAAATCTTTATTACCATAACTGCTTTGCTGATTTTATTAACCATAAAAAGGCAACTCTAAGAGAGTTACAAAGCAGTAGGACTTGTAGTAAGCAGTGCATGTTCTGATGTTATCTGGTAGGCGGAGACATTCCAAGTTGTCATGTATTGCTAGATACATTCCTGAAATGACAGTCAGTGGAAACTCTGGCATAGAATAGAGGTTTTCCTCAGCTGTCACCATCTTTAGTAGCATGTCAGTATATTGTTAGAACAATAAGGAAATATGTCTCGTTTGTATTTGTGGCCAAATATTATCCTTGAATAGCAAGAAAGTAATGTAGTAATTCTGAGCATCATCAACAAATGTAATTTCTTATGTTCTGAGAACTCCATTGGGAGATCCTGTGTATAAGATTAGAAAAAAAATCAGTTAGCCTTTGTGAAAGAAGGGGAACAAAACACAAACTTGTTATTCTACCAGATTCCATAAAAAATGCATTAATGAAAGTTTCACTGTATTGGAGATTTTTCATGTAACATGTCTCATAAAATAAATATAACACTGCAGTTCTGGAATCTAATGATTCTTCTATGTGTCTGTGGTAAGTTCTATTTGCATTCGTTGAGGCTTAGTCCTAGAAAAATACGTGGGTAGTTGTGGCCTAAATCAACTAAACAAACTGCTATGAGTAAATATTTATTGATTGATTATATGTATATACTATCACATCAAACAAATTCACTGCCATTTACAATACAAATAAACCCAATGCAATACCTGCAGTATATCGGTAATACATCTGTTGCAGCTTTTATTTACCAGCAGATGGGTTGCTGTATTTTGCATGATATAGTTAAGCGGCCTCATGTAAATAAGGGATTGAATTAATGTTACTAGACTTTCCACCCAAATAGGCAACAGCTGGCATTTCAGCCAAAATGAGACAAAGGAACCCATGGCCATAACAGTAGCTGTGAGTCCAAAAAGATGCCCAGGTCACAGACTTGAAACTTGGAGAGGAATTCTCCCCATCCACAATTAAAGCCAAAGCAGACAGAGGGCCAAATGGTTTCTGGACAAATAAAAACTGTAAAGTTGCCTTGGGCATAGTAAAGTTCCAATTCCATGTAACTACTTGACCAAGCAGATGATGTTGCTTGTATTAATGTTTAAGTGGTTATGATTACACTCTTGTAATTATTTTTTCAGCTGAAGTAAGTAAAATTGTTTTGGATAGTAGAACACCAAATTCAGTGCTTTGTAATACAGATCATATATTGGTAAAAAATACATTGGTAAAATGTTGATAAGTATGTTTACATTTCAAAGTTTTCATGCTTTCATAAGGCTTTTCCCTAAAGAACAATAAGCCACAAAATGAAAATAATATTATTGCTTATCTGCTGTAGACTCATATTTTCAAACACATTCATACGAATATACAAAGAGCTCACGTGCGTCAGGCCATGGGCCAGTCTAGTTCAACTTGAACCAAAGTTCTGTATATGTAATTGCTGGGAAATTCATAAACTTGCACTGGAGGGCAGTAACCTTCTGCTGTCAGTAACCACCTTCCCAGCAGCCAGCTTTTAAAACTTACTGCTTTTGATTTAGGAGGTACTAAGCAACCATCATTATTGGCAGCTATTGTTGGTCTTATCCTGCATGAATTTGTTCCATTCCTTTTAAACTGGATGTCATTGCTACAAGTATTAGTAGTGAATTCCATGATTTAAGTATGTGCTATATAAAAAAGATTTCTTCTTTTGAGTTCTTAATCTGCCTGTTTTATGTTTCAGTGAATGACCTCAAAATCTATTGTTATGAGAATGGGAGAAAAACATTGTTCTCCAACGTGGGAGGAGCCATCATTCAGGATGGGTTGTCCTCGTCCACTCAGAGTGAGGACCGAGTCTGTCATTTTTGCTGGGTCCGCCCTCTTATGACCCAGATCCGACTCGGTCCTCAGAGAGGACAGACGTGGATATTTTTCTCCCCTCCTGTTTGACTGGCTCCCTTCAACGTTGGCCTTGACCACGGACAGTTTTGACCACGATTTGGATTCCCTCGGACTGAATTTCTTGACATAGGACGGTGGGAACGTGAGTTTGCTTTGGACTTGGGAGCGATCCGTGTCGGCGGAGGGCTTTTCGCCCGCGGCATCGGGGGGGGATTCCCAACCCCCAACCGCCGCACAGCTGATAGCGGCAGACGCTGGAGCTTCGGCTCGCGTCTTTAATCTTTTCCCCCTTCGGCAATCCGCCACACCGTTTCTGCCCCTACAGGCCTGAATTTCTTGACATAGGACGGTGGGAACGTGAGTTTGCTTTGGACTTGGGAGCGATCCGTGTCGGCGGAGGGCTTTTCGCCCGCGGCATCGGGGGGGGATTCCCAACCCCCAACCGCCGCACAGCTGATAGCGGCAGACGCTGGAGCTTCGGCTCGCGTCTTTAATCTTTCCCCCCTCGGCAATCCGCCACACCGTTTCTGCCCCTACAAGCTGCAATTGTTGCCAGGCCCCATCACGCGCGC
>QLTV01003290.1:1432571-1470064 GCA_003457575.1 Thermophis baileyi | reverse complement strand
GGTTGCCCGTTGGGCTGTTCTTCGCACTCCGGGGCTTCAGGAAGCTTCCCTGAAGCCTCCCGAGGGCAAAACGGTCTTCCCCAAGGCCGAAAATCAGCAGGCCAGCGCGTGCATGCGCGCTGGAGCTGACGGGAACGCCTCGTATGCCCTCTGATATGGCTCCGCGTGCCACCTGTGGCACGCGTTCCATAGGTTCGCCATCACTGATCTAGGGCATTATTTATGATGATCAATAAATACCTTGAATTGCATCTGGAAGCATACTGGCAACCAGAGCAGCTTATGAAGCAGGGGTGTCATTTGAGCATGCCAAGGCAGGCCCACCATTGCTTGCATTGCTGCATTCTGAACCAGTTGCAGTTTCCAAGTCTTCAAGAGTAGCCTCATGTGGAGAACATTGTAAAATTGAGCTGTAGTGTGACAAAGGCATGAGTGACAGTCTGGATAGGTGTCCAATCTACGAAGGGATACAACTGACATACAAGAAGTGACCTGTCTCCTCAACACTGACTGGAATGGGTGTTGAAGGAAAAGAACTATTGCAATATGATTCTTTTTCCAACCATACTGGAAATAGCTTCGACATCCCTATCCCTAAATCCAGAAGGCCTGTTCTTTGCCTAAGTGTTCGTGAGCAAACTTTAATCCTGCCTTGATTTCTTTCTGGTCAGCAAAGGTTGACCTGGCACAAATCCCATTTAGATCTAACTTATGCTAATTTTGTTTAGTGGTAGATTAATGCACTTTGACAGCAATAGTGGTGAAATTACTTATAAGTCACATGATGAAATTCTGGGTTTTTCAAAAACTTCTTTCAGTATTTAGTGTTCTCCTCTTAAGCTGAACTGAAATGGCTTGGCCTGGGCAAGTTGGAAGTTGAAATCTTTTCCCCTCGATGATTAATGTCCATCTGTTTGGCAATCTTTCTAAATAACTTACTAGACTCATAGGCATCAACATCTATAACTATCTTTCTGGAGGCCTCAGAGAGCACTTGCAGTCTAGATACTACACATTTCAAGAACAAAGAGCAAACTAAATTCCTGGAGGTTTAAATAAGAAAAGCTCCTCTCAGATTCTAATAATGCTCTAACCATTTGCATTTGACTTGGTACATCCAAATCTAATTTTAGGTATTTGAGACAGTGATAAATGTAGGTGTGTACTTTTTCCACATGAAAAAAATGATCTATAATTGGTTAAAGGAAAGAAGTAGTAAATAAAAGAAAAGTTAATTGGTGTAGATTCAAGTATCAATGTAAAGATTTTAATTGATTATGTTCTAATAAGGAAACAGGTTTGAAAGCATGATGTATATTCAAACAAATGAAGTATATATATAGAATATATCCGATAAGAGCTTATTATCGATAAGGGACTATCAATGTCCAAATAGTTTGTTATATGTTGCGTGTTTTCTTTTGTTTTCATTTTTGTATGTCTTAATAAAGAAAAAAGAAAAAAATGATTTTTTTAAATTTAAATTACAAAATGGATTAAAATAGTGCATATAATTTTTAAATAAGAAAATTACCTGTGTTTGTGTGACACCCCCCCCCGTGTGTGTGCGCGCGCGTGCCACAAACATAGCTAATACTCCTTTATCCTATTTCCCCTACAACAGCCCTGTGACATTGGTTTAGCTGAGAGAGAGTGACTGGCCCAAAATCACTTGCATGCCTAAGGAAGGTCTAGTCCCCTGATTTCTAGGCCACCACCTTAACCATTAGACAAAACTGTCTCTTATTATACCCCTATACCTCCTATATTTTTGAAATGAATACAGATCAAGTATCTGTATGTTAAATACATTGAAAATGTCAAAAGGTTTTACTGGGGTGTACTTTTTCACATGATTGTGTTTCTCTTGTTTTGTATTTTCTAATAAAGTAAATTCTATGTTAAATACAGCTTTATGACTCATTTTTTTTCTGGGGGGGGGGGATTTAATCTGGTATAACTAAGGCTGTTTAGGTTTTAAGGATTAATAATGTTGCCAGAATAGTAACACACTCATTATTTGAATATGAATGTAACTAAATAACCACTGGTTTTTTGTGTTCATTTGTGAAGTACATTTATTTTTTTTACTTTATTGAACAATTATTAGTATGCTTTCATTTCATAATTCCAAATTGTATCAGCTGCAGTGTAGAATTTCATAATATATCCATGTACCGTTTCCCTGAAAATAAGACCTATCCCCAAAATAAGCCCTAGCATGTTTTTACGTGTGTGCCTAATATAAGCCTTACCCCAAAAATAAGCCCTACTTAAGAGCCTGTGTAGCCAGCCAGCCGCTCATTCCGTATGGTTGCTCGCTGTGTTGCAGCCACGAGGCGAGGCGTGAGGGTGGAGCTGCCCCACGCGCCCTGCACCGGCTTACCTCAGGGCCCCCACAGCCAGGCCATCCATGCCCCAACACCTGCCTTCACGGTGGCAGCACCAACAGCCATGTGCAGCAGGAACCCACATGGCCACTGGCCCACTACTTCTGCTTGCTTGCGGCCGCAACGGAGCAGGAGGCTGAGCGGTGTGCTGGTACCGTGGCTGCGAGGTAAGGCAAGTGTCGGGGCATGGATGGCCTGGCTGTGGGAGCCCTGAGGTAAGCCGGTGTGATGACCCAGGGCACGGCACAGAGATAACACAGGCAGCTGGCAGTTCAGATCGGCCCTTTATTGCTCCAAATTTCCCCAAACGCTCCCACGTTTCTGGCAACTCCCAGAGCAAAGTGATCACAAACCCCCCCACACACCACAAGCAGCCTCTGGCTGCAAATAGTCCAGTCCAGTGCTGTGTACACCAGAGCTGCACAGCAATAAATCTAGCAGGGCAAATCAAGGAGTTCAGGAAGCAAAGGATCCAGTTAATTAGTCCAGAAAGCCAGAAAGAATGCAAGGACTCTTGGAAAGTTCAAACGTTGGCACTTAACACTTCAGGAACTCAGCATTTGTTCTCAACAAATGCCCCTCCCCACAGCATCTCCTTAAGTCTCATTCCCCAGGTGTGCCTTGTGAAGATGGGTGGGGCATTCTCCTCCCAAGTAGCCTGCTCAGTCTGTGCTATTCTCGCCGTCTCTCCACTCTCCATGCTTTCGGATCAGGAGGGGGTGGTCCTTGCTCCTCACCTGAGCTCTGTCTCATGTTCATCCTGCCCCTGTTCCTCCCTGTCTAAACGCTGTTCTAATCCTGAAATGCCCTGGCCTGACTGGTCCTGCCCTTCCCCATTTCCCTCCAAAGCCAAAGAAGCAACCCCCTCAATTTCTGTCGGCTCAGGTTCCAGCTCGTCTTCCCCCACAGATTCAGGCTCTGACGGGGGCATGACAGCCGGTGAGGGGCATGTGGGGCAGCTTCACCCCCCTCATCTCATGGCCACAGGACCAGTGCGTTGCTCGGCCTCCTGCTCTGTTGTGGCTGCAAGCAGAAGTGGGCTGGCAGCCATGCGGGGTCCTTCTGGATGGGGTTAGTGGAGCTGCGGCCGTGAGGCGAGGCAGGTGTTGGGGCGTGGGTGGCCTAGCTGTGGGAGCCCTGAGGTATGCCAGTGCAGGGTTACTTCCATCCCTCTGCCTTGCAGCAGCAGCGACACTGGTATGCCACGCGGCCTCCTGCCCTGCTGCGAGCAAGCAGAAGAAGTGGGCCTCCTGTACCTGGGAAAAAAATAAGACCCCCCCCCAAAAATAAGCCCTAGTGCTTATTTTGGTGCCCAGAAGAAAATAAGACCCGGTCTTATTTTCGGGGAAACATGGTATGAATGTGTATGTGCGTGTATATATACACACACAAACATATACACACATATGTATATGTATGCACACACATAAACAATTCTGTCTTTTAATTTTGCAATTTTTGATGAATTTAAGGAAAAAGTTCTTGAATAGCTTCCAAGGAAGCACAGTGTTATGAAATGAAGTCACAAAAATTAGATTCCTAATCTTTTGGGAAGATGGATACTAATCCTCTCCAATCTGGTAGAGTACATCATTTTAATCTTTTACAACTATTGGATAGCCAGTTTGGAAATTAAGGAAGTTATAGTCCAATACAGTTGCTGAGTATCGCCGAGGGAGAGCTTGATACATACTGTCATTTAGCGTTAGTGGAGGGACAATGAATGCTTCAGTTGCTGGGTGTAAAATAACTATATATGGGACAAGAGAAGATTTAGAATATGTTTTTCTTGCTATTTCTTAATCTATATAGGCAATTTATATGGCCACCCAACTTACAAATAATGACATTGGGTAGCTTGCAAATGATTAAAAACATAAAAACCAAAACACCACAATACAGGGTAATTGAGGGCAAACCATTACATAATTCCAAATCATTTCAGGACAAGGTCATCCAATACTTTTGCTGAGGAGGGGGCAGGTTTTCAAGGCCTCATTGAAATGCCATTGGTCAAGGCTAACTGAATCTCAAAGGGAATGCAGTTCCAAAGGGTAGTAGCTATAATAGAGAAAAAGTACTGAACTGCAGACTGAACTGTATCAGTGAAGTGGAATTTTTATCCAGTAGATGTATATATCCAAGTTTAAATGAGATCTGTTTCCTTTGACCATAGGTTGGGCTGGGTATTTGATGTTACTTTTCCACATCAGAAAATGAAACTAAGGTGTGATTCAGGATATCTGTGGTTCAATTCCTTTCTTTTTGTAATTACATAATCTTGGGCAAGTATTGTTTTGAGTCTTAGTCCTTCACCTACAGTGATAAAATACTAGCCTACTGTTATTAGAATTCTATTCCAAATCTTAAACATAACTTGTATAATATTTTCCTTAATGGCAACTGGCATGAATTTATGATAGATGCAGTGTCCTGGAGTCATGTGATTGCTATTTGCAACCTTCCCACCCAATATGCAAAGTCAGTGGAGGAAGCTAGATTCTCTTAATGACTATATGATTCACTTAACAACTGCAGCAATTTGCTTAACGATCATCACAAAAAAGTTCATAATATTGGGAATGATTCACTTAACTTTCGCTCCCAGTTGTGGTCTAGTTCAAGATTATCTGTATATTTTAAAATGGTTTAAAAGTCATCCTTGAGCTAGTCAGAAACCCTGTTTCCCCAGTTCACTGAGAACTCTTTAAATTAATAAAATCTAGCTTAGGGTGTTTAGAACTGTTTGATTCTGGAAATTAAATTGCATTTATAAATATATGTAGATTTGTGAAACCAAATAATAATATGGCTCCGTTCTTATAATAATTTATTTTAATAATATTTATAGTCTGTCTCAATTCTAAGTTGGCAAAGTGCATCAACATTCCATATATTAAAAGCAAATAACAAATAATAATAATTATAAGGGGGCATTCATTTAACCTAAGGCCAAATGATACTTTGATCTGTTTTCAGAAAATCTATAGAGTAAGGAGCTTCAGTATATCCAGAAGAAGGATGTTTCATAAAATAGGGATATTCATGTCCCAGATAGCTGGCAGACTATTGCAACAAGAACGACAAGTATTCCACTAAAATACTTTACTGAATACTAGTCTAGAGTTAATACAGAATCTTGGAAACTAAATAGGAATTTCCCAGCTGCAGTTATTGTGAATTAATTAAGGCAGAGTCCCTTTGAGGGACTTTTTCCCAGAGCTCTGAAAGCCTGGCCTGATATAATCTTTGAATCAATTCATCCTCAGTGTCTCCATTAAGAAGTCTCATCACCTGGCCTATGTCCCATCAACCTCACAAGAAGCGGGATCTGTAATAGTCTTCTATAGATGACTTCTGATGGGCATATATGATTTTGGCAGTGTGTTGTCTGATAGTTATTCAATTTCTATAGCTGCCTATCTCAATCAATGACTCTGGGCAGCTTACAATTTCTCATGCTGCACTATAGAGGACTTTAATGCAGTAACTGCAGTGAAAAACATAAATCCTTTTTTTATTATTAGTTGCAGACATTATTGCTGATAAATTGTAAATTATGGCTGAATGGGAAATATGAATCAAAACCATTCTCACAGAATTATGGTTAAGCACAATATGTGAGCTCAGCTTGTATCTTTGGTATACTAGTTTGCAAAACTTTTATTTCAGTTTCTCTTTTCACTTCATGATTTTTATTCTGTCTTGTGAAAAAAATGTTCATAATCATACTTTGGATCAGTATCCAGTTGCTATAAAATTGTGGCTCATAAATATCCTTGGGTTACAACTGATGCTTTAAATACCCATCATCTGAAAGGAAGAAGGCAGTGGCAAACCACTTCTATATTGCTGCCAAGAAAACTTCAAATAATCATCATGAGTTGAGCTTTTATCTTCTGAAAGAACAATGACATAAATGTTCAAGGAGGTTAGATGCAATTGAATAATAAAATATAGATTGCACGAAAGAATTATTTTTATAAACTGTAAATGAAAACAGGAGGGCAACACTATAAAGGGAGATGCCCAGATTTGGTTAAAGATTTGGTTATAAAGGGAGATGCCCAGATTTGGTTAAAGGCTACATAAATGTTTTAGATTGTCACTACGTTCATTTTAATTTGTCAGCAGGACTCTTATTCTGAAACGACAATGTACACTGATATGCAGTCATGGATATGCATACCTGTACTGCGCATGTGTTAATTTTTTCTTTGTTCTTTTTGTTCTTCACCATGTAGACACAGACTTAGGTGTTCTTATTTTTGTTTTGCAAATATATTACTTTTATTCTTTCCTGGACTCCGGTCTTATTCTTGAGGATTGAGAGCAGGGAAACAAGATTCATTTCACCTCTAATTATTTTTTTCCGCAACAAAGATAAATAAAATAAAAATAAAGAATATAGTTTTCATTAGTGCAAAGTTAAAACTTTCTTCACTTTTACAAGTAATGGAATGGCAAAGTTGTTATTTAAGAAAAGATTCTAAATAAAAAGCTGCTCGAACTGCCAGCCTTTTTTATAGTAAATCTCTAGTTACCAGACTGATTATTGATCATGTTTCAACAAGTTGTTGTTCAATCCTAGCAACCACATAGATAGATTTTCTTCATGACAATCTGTCCTTATCCTGATCTTTCAGGTCTTCCAGTAGTGCACTCATTGTCACTGTAACTAAGTCTATTTACATTGCTTTCGGTCATTTTCTATTTCCTCCCACCTTTCTCAGGATTAGAGCCTTCTCCAGAGAGCTAGGTCTGCATAATGTGTCCAAATAGGATAATAATACCTCAAGTGAGAACTCTTAAGTTAATTTGTTCATTGATCCATTATTTTGTTTTCTTGATTATCCCTGGTTTTCTCATGATCTTCTCCAATACCAAATTCAGAAAGTCAATACTCTTCCTGACCTGTTTCTTCAAAGTCTAAGTTTTGCTTCCACACAGTGCCATAGGGAATTTTATTTATTTATTTTATTAAATTTATTGGCCGCCCATCTTACCACAGGGTGACTCTGGGCAGCTTACGATATTAATACCATAGCTTGCATGTTTCTGATCTTTGTACGCATAGACAGATTGTGGCATTTGAATATCTTTTCCAAGGTCTTCATGCTGCTTTGATGTTAGGCCTAAGCCCAAAAATGACACAATGAGATCCAATCAAATCCAGTTCTTTATTTCTTATACCTAATAGAATCTTACCAGATTAAAGCTATAATATTCTAACAGATATACCTTAGGAATTTCTAGAGTGTGACTACCCTGAACCCCCCCCCCTTCAGTTCAGGACTGCACAACCTTTTGTTTTGGGCCCCTCTCTGGAATGTGGTGCCGCCTCCCTGGAAAGCTGCAGCGCTAGTGCCAACATTCCCCCCCCCCTGCACATTCAGCTGCACATTCTATCACATCTACCCAGTGGTAGTTGGTGGTGTGTTTCTTGACTACTTGATCTTTTGCTATTGATGATTGATACTGAAAGGCAGAAACTAGCTATCACTTTGATATCTCCATTGTCAGTTCTAAGGCTGGTTGTTTCACCTGGTTGAATAAATAAGGGGGAGAGTATACAGCCTTGTCACACTCTTTTGCCAACCTGGAGTCAGTCGATTTTATCATGTTTGGTCCATACAGTTGCTTCCTGATTTGTATAGGCCAGGGGTCTGCAACCTTAAACNGTTCTCTCTCTCTTGCATCCCTCTCTCTCTCTCTCTCTCTCTCTCTCTCTCTCTCTCTCTCTCTCTCTCTCTCTCTCTCTCTCCCCTCCCTCCCTCTCATCTCTCTTTCTCTCATCTCTTTCTCCCCCCTCTCATCTCTTTCTGTCTCTTTCTCCCTCCCTTTCTCTCTTTCTCATCTCTTTCTCTCTACCTCTCTCTCTCATCTTTCTTTTTCTCCCTCCCTCCCTCCCTCGTGTGTGTGTGTGTGTGTGTGTGTGTTTTCCTCCCCCTCTTGAACCATTTCCAAAAACAGGCAAGGGTTGGGTGTTTTTGTTTTTTGTTTTGGCTGATGTTGTTCTTCTTGTTTGGGTGCTTTTTACCATATGATTTAAATCAAGAGTCATTTCAGGTTCCCAGATAAATGAAGCTCTTTCGTCTCCCTGCTGTGGCTCCCTGTCGGCTGGCTGGCCTCCCCCACCCCTACCCTCCCCCTCACTCCTCGCCTGCCCTGAGAAGAGAAGGGCAATGGCGGCTGATAGAGTCTCGCTCCGTATTCCAGAGCGGAAGCGAAGCGCCTCTCTACTTCCCTCTTTTTCCAGCCCTTGTTGGGAGATGCGCAACTTTTCTCCGTGCCGAGACACTGGCTGGGCCGCCTGGCTGCAGCTGATGTTCCGCGTCGTAATGGGCTCCAGGAGGAGGAGGAGGAGGAGGGGACGCTGTCTCCTCCAAAGTGCTGCGCGCTAAGTTTGTGCAAGAGCAGCAAGTAGCCATGGAGGCAATGAGGAATATGGGGAGACGGGCCCCAGCCGGTGTCTTGGGGTGGAGAAAGTCACGCATTTCCCCATATTCCTCTCACTGCCTCCATGGCTGCTTGCTGCTCTTGCACTTAAACTTAGCGCGCTGCACAATGGGGGAAACGGCGTCCCCTCCTCCTCCTCCTGGAGCCCATTACGACGCGGAACATCGGCTGCAGCTGGGCGGCCCAGCCAGTGTCTCGGCGCGGAGAAAAGTCACGCGTCTCCCCCAGCGGCCAAGGTGCGCACAGCACCAACAAGGGCCAGAAAAAGGCAAGTAGAAGGGCACTTCGCTCCCGCTCTGGAATACAGAGCGAGTCTCCATCTGCCGCAGTCACCCTTCTCTTCTCAGGGCAGGCGAGGAGGGAGGGGGAGGGGAGGGGCAGGGCCACTCAGTGGTGGGATCATCCAACAGTGAGCCGCAGCAGAGGACCCAAAGAGCTGCATGTGGCTCTAGAGCCGCACATTGCCGACCCCCGGTATAGGCTGACATGTAAGTTTCTCATGCAGGGAATTAGATGTTCTGGGATTCTCTTTTTTCCAACTTCTTTCCACAGCTTGACATGATCAACACAATCTAAAGCCTTTCTATAATCAATGAAGCACATTGTGGCTTCTTTTTTATATTCTTTGGTTTGCTCAATTATCCAGCAGGCATCGGCAATAATGTCTTTATGTTCCTTGGCCTTTTCTAAACAAGCATGAACATTTGGCATCTCTTTCTCCATTCAGGACTCTGTACTGGATGATCCTAAGAATTATTTTGCTAACGTGAAAATAAGGATTCTGTTTACCTATAAGACTTACCTATTCTCCTGTTATTCCTGCTTGTCCAGTAAAGTCTGGAAGAGTTGGTCTGCTTTAGGTCTTATTCATGAAGTACTATCAGCTAGTGAGATCTAGGAAGTCCCTCTCTGTAGCTGTGCCTTCTACTTGGAACTGTGTTGCCTTGAGGTTCATATGGCTGTGTCTCTTTGGAGCTTTCATCAAGATGTAAAAATTTGGCTTTACAAGCAAGCCCTGGGATTGGGTTTTACAATTTTCTTCTGGTAGCTGTTTTTGATTGTTAAAATGTATTTTGAGCTGATTTCCCTCTCCAGTGTATGTATATCTTTTGGCATTACTTTTGTAGTAGTTTTAACCCTAGCATGCAGGCTGCTAAAGTGATCTTAGTATTCAAGATGGCAAAAAATTAAAAAAAAAAAATCTGTCTGAGAGTGTAGACTTTATACCTGAAAATGTATCTTATTCTTACCTTTTTATTATTCATATTATTTAATGTTCTTTCCATTTTTGTGTTATTTAATGCTATGTACAATAGTGTAAAATCAGACACTAATATTTGATTAAAATTTTACTGGTGATGAAAAACAAAATACTGCTCTGTCATCTAACATCAGCAACGTAGCTCAGCATTTATGATGGTAAAGTAAAAATTGAGATGCCATTGCCTTTCATTTGTCTAGTCAATAATTTCAAATGGAATTCATAATAGACTTTTTTTAATCCTTATACATTATTGAAGTTTTTTAAACAGGTGAAATTCATATTTTACAGGATCAGTCACTGAAAAGAACTCTAAAATACCTGATTTAGTAGTTGTTTCAATATATGTTAGAATAACAAGATGAGGACCTGATCATCAGTCTTGCTGCAAGTAATTATTTGTTTTTGAACATCAGTCCAGTCATAAATAAATAAATCATTTATTTTATTGAATATTGGAATAAATGAAGCAATTTATATAAAATAAATACTGAGTCAATTGTCAAAGAAACTTAATGTGTTTCGATTCTTAATTCTGATATATGCAGTATTAAATACATTTTCTGAAAAACTCTTCAGCATACATTCTCAAATGTGGGCAATTTAATTCAAAAACCCAGCTAGTCTTTAAGACAACCACCTATAAATTAAGCACACCATAAACAACCAATTAAAATAAGATGTTCAGCATGCTGACTTATCTAGCCAAACAGTCTTTATCATCTGTGATGCTGTCTTTCCTGGAAGGGTGTTCCAAGGTTGAGAAACAAGTTGTCCTTGACTTACTACCATAAGTGAGCCCGCCATTTTGGTAGTAAGTTGTGATGTTTGTAAAATGTGTGACCGTGTGACCATGCCCAATTTTACAATGTTTTTACAGAAATCATTAAGTGAGTGCAATGATCATTAAGCAAACTCATGGTTCACTATGGGAGGCTTTTTGCTGGAATCTGCACTCGTGCTTGCAGCATGCTGCAAATGGCCATAAATGCAAGATGGTTGCCAATTGCCAAAATTACAATCATTTGAATGTGGAGGTCCCTGGACATGAGAACTTTGAATCTGGCTTGTAAGTCCCTTTTTCGAGATCTGTTGTAACATTGAATGGACACAAGTTGAGGATTACCTATAGTGATGAAGCTAAGATATAAAAGGCAGTTTCTCATGTAATTAACTTTGTAGGGGTTCTTAGATAATGTCCAGTGCTTTAGACACTGCTTACAAATGGATTTGCTTCTCTGGTTGTCCCAGCCCTCCCTGGTAAACCAGACCGGAAATACGACTAGATGAGCTAATTTGTACATTAACAGAATCTTGCAAGCCTAAAAGTACAGACTTCCTACCACTACAACAGTCTGGTCAACTTGGGTGAATCTATCCTAAGTTTCCCTGACCTTTAAGACATTGGGAGTTCTTCTCTTATTTTTTTTAAAATATTACATGGCATGCTGGAAATGTCAAGACTTATTATAAATTCTTAAGACTATATTTGTGTAGTAATGAGGCTACTATAATACAGTATATTCAATCCAGCCATTTTATCAATTAGATAGATTCTCAAGCACATGGTGGAGGATGTTTGGAATTACAATCCAACACTTCTAGAGGGCACGCAAACTAAGGAATGCTGATTTACAAGTGCTTTAAACTACAGTATATATTTACAGTATGCTTCTAGTCCAGTGATGGCGAACCTTTTTTGGTTCGCGTGCCAAAAGGGTGTGTGTGCGCACGCTAGCGCGCGCGCTCATACCCACACCCATTCCCTCCCCCCCACGCATGCGCACAACCCCCCCTGCTGCCCCCTGCGCATGCGCCCCCCCGCGCCTGCGCACAGGCCCCACTGAAGCCCCCAGACCTCCGGTAGGCCCGTTGGGCTGCTTTTCGCTCTCCCCAGGCTTCAGGACAGACTAGTGCGAAAAACAGCCCAACGGAAAACCGGAAGTGCGTTTTTCCGAACTTCCGGTTTGCCCGTTGGGCCATTTTTCGCACTCCGGGGCTTCAGGAAGCTTCCCTGAAGCCTCCGGAGGGCAAAACGGCCTTCCCCAAGGGCGAAAATCAGCTGGCCAGCGCGCGCTGGAGCTGACATAGGGGAACGCCTCGCGTGCCCTCTGATATGGCTCCGCGTGCCACCTGTGGCACGCGTGGCACAGGTTCGCCATCACTGTTCTAGTCTGAATTGTCTGATACAACCTGACTAGTCCAGGCTTTCTCAGTGATGCCACACGTATTGTTGCAATTATAATTCTCAGAATAAGAAAGTTTTATTCTGAAGGGATGTAACTAATTTAAATGTAAAGGTAATTTAACGTCCATTTGATTGTCTTTTTCTTGTTTATATTAAAGACATGAAATGATAATGTCTCCAAGTTAGCTTCAACCGGACGGTTCATGGACATATCCATTTGGGCTTTTTGGCAGTGATGTGGAAGTGGTTTGCCATTGCTATCTTTTGGGAATTTAAAAAAAAACACACCACTACATAGTTTCACTAACAGATACTTAGTACTTTACCAATTTTAGAGATAAATAAGATATATTTAAGTTGGAATTGTTTTATAGAATTCTGTCTAAATTCTAATAAGTATTTGATACTCAAAATTTATGAATAAGCACTTTTTAAATAAGCTCATCAACTAAACTTTTGGCTAGTTAATTGGTATGTTCATTTCTAGCCAAACTTACATGTGAGTTTGTTTTATACACTGGAAGAACAGTTCCCAGCTGTTTCTTATTTTTTAAAATACATAAGGTATAGAGATTATTTGGAAAGAAAGAAAGAGAAAGAAAGAAAGAAAGAAAGAAAGAAAGAAAGAAAGAAAGAAAGAAAGAAAGAAAGAAGAAGAAAGAGAAAGAAAGAAAAGGAAGGAAGGAAGGAAGGAAGATTATTAAAATGTACATTGTACCATTGGAAGCACTGTAGACATGTAAAAATGAAGTTTGATAGGCAAAATGAATTCTAAACATATAAAACCAGAGATGACATCTTACTTGATTGTGTGAGCACTCTTTTACATCTTTTTCATCTTTTCCAGTACTAGAAATTGTATCAGAAATTTATAATTTCTGACCTGTAACATTCATATACTTTTCTAATCCAGTGTTGTATTTTTTGCGGTTGGGGTGGGGGTCGTAATTAACCTCCTTTAAGAAAGGGTGGGTTTTTTTTTTTTTTTTTTGCAAACCTCAAGCATAATAAATATGATTTTACATAGTAATTCATGAAATAATATGAGACCCTGTAATAGGAATAGAGCAGCTAAAGAGATGGAATCATGTCCTGAGAAACTATTAATTTCTTGTGAGTTAAATAATTATGTAATATATTGCTGACAATATTCTGTAAAATAGCATGGATATCAATAAATAGATAAACCAACCTATTAACTGCATTCAAATAATAGCATAATTATATATAAATCAATGAAATTGTTCAATGTAAGACAATGTAGTCTTACAGATAATGATACTGTAACATAGTAAAAAGAAGAAACACCTTTAATTTGCTCTTAACCTATTTTGGCCAGCATGCCATTATATTTATTTTTAACTAACCACATTACAGTGGTTGTATATAACCTAAAATGAAGAAAACAAGATGATTACAAAATTATGGGTCAGGGTCCCGTCCCCCCCCCCCCAGTCTTCAGAATTTTCTTGTATCTTTGTTCCTGAAAATCAGCACATGGTTTTTGCCATCATTTCAGTGGGGAAACCTATGAGAACTGCAGTGTCAAATCTAAAATAAATTTAACAAATAAAGCAAATACAAAGAAAAATAGTTTGGCTCTAGTCATGTATTTGACACAGTCTTCAGTCAAATATTTTGCATTATCACCCTGCTTGGTGCAGTTCTCCTGTGCGCTGCTTGGAGAATCCAAGCATGGGTTAATTCCGTCTGATTGGCCAGAGACTGAGTTGTAAAATTCCTTGGCCACGCCTCTTCCGCCCAGCTGAGCCTCCAGTTTTTCAACTCAGTTGGCCTAGAGAGACGTGAATTTCCATGCTTGAACTTAACAAACGCAGGAAACAGCTCAGAAGAATTAGCAACAGCACAAAATGAAACAGAGCTAAAAGTCTTCCTCTTTGAAGCGCCGCGGCGGCACGGCTTGCCTTTTCTTAGTGCCGGAGACCAGAAGCACCGTCAGAGCTCTCCCCCGTGTTGCCGGGGGGGGATGGCTATACAGCGGCTAGACCGCTCCACGTGGATTTGCAGAGAACTCAGCGGGGCTTCGCTTCTCCTTAATTGCGCCTATTAACGGAGGCTTCGGTTTCAAAGGCTGGAAGGATCCATGTGAGCGCTTAGAAACCGTGTTGCTGGTTTTGCGCTATTCCATTTACTGCAGCGCTTGTAACCGTTTTGCTGGTTTCGCGCCATTTTCTACTGGCCAAGTGCGCTCACAAGCAGTGTTGTCGGTTTGGCGCCTAACTGCTGTCTTGGCTTCGTAGTGAGTATTATTATTCCCTGGGTTTAGCTTGCCAACCCCTTTTGGATCATTATTGAGTATTGATATTGTTCTCTTGCAGGGGGATCCTTCCCAGGCTTGGGATTTGCCCCAGTTGTAGTAAGGCTATCACAGCAATTCTTAGCTGTTTGAGCGTTTCAAAATGGCGGAACGCTTCAGACCTCACAGCAGCAATTCTGCTGAGTCTTCACCCAGACAGCAAGGAACAGAAGCCTCTGAGCCTAGCAAGGCCAGATCTTCTTCAAAGGGGCCATCCACGAGATCTAAGGCTAAAGATTCGAGGAAAACCTCATCAGCCTCTGACAAGGATGCCAAGAGAAAGCAAAGAGCTTTGGAAAAGCAGTTTTTGAAGGCCCAAAACCAGGCAGAGTCTGCCAAGGCCCCTAGTTTTCCTGTGGGAAGGTCTGAGTCCATTACTCCTTTGTAATTGGAGCTACCTTCTCAGGGCCTAGAGGAGGACCAATTAACCTGGTCTCCTAATATTACCACCGGACCGCAGCCTTTTCTTCCTACTTCCTACCAGGAAGAATTAGGCTCCTTCCCATGCCAAGCTCCTGTTAGCTTGAACCCCACTAGCAGGCCTTCAGTGCCATCAGCTACCTTTACTCCTACAGTGGCGGGCTCCACCCTGAGGAGGATTTGGCCCCTGGCATCTCTCATGAGCTGTGCAGCATTATTGCTCAAACCATTTCACAGAGCATAGAGGCTGCTTTACACCAGAGGGGTCTTTCGGGCCCAATTCCATCGGGTCCTTCCCATTCAGCAAGCGTGCATCAGCAATTGCACATTGATAGAGAATGTGTTCAAGAACAGCATTCCTCACCTCATTCCCTCCACAGTGATGTTTCCATGGTGGGTGATGACGAAGTGCTTGACTATGAATTTTCTGAGGATGAGGGTCTCGCCCCAGACAAGCCTCTGTTTACAGGGCTGTTTCATCCCAACTTGTTTAAGACCTTGTTGTTCAAGGCCAAGACCACGGCCAATATGGGTGTGGTCAGTGGTTTGTCTGACGCATCTACAACCCCTCAGGACCCAAGTGCACTCCTTTTTATGGAGCCGGTCACTGCTCAGGAGGTGATTCCTTCTCCCAAGCTTTTTGTAGACGTTATACAAAGGCAGTGGAACCAGCCTGGCTCCATTACTGCCCCCAGTGGGATGGACAGGAAGTTGCACACTGTGGATCAGGAGCTGGAGGAGCTTCTCAAATTACCATCTGTGGATGCTCCTCTGGCCTCTGGCTACAACGGCTCTTCTACCTTCCAATACAGCGGAAGGCCTAAAAACCGAAGACAGGAAAGCAGAGCTGGCTGCTCGCAAGATGCACCAGGTGGCTGCCTGGGCAATTCAATCTGCTACAGCAGCGTCTTTTTTCTCCAGAACATCTGTTCTATGGCTCCGCCAAATGCAGGCCCGTGCATCTCCTGAGGACACCAGGATGCATCAGGACATAAGTAAATTGATTGCAGCTGCTGAATTTTTGGCTGATGCGACCCTCAACACGGCCAAGTTCACCTCGAGGGTCCTAGCGTCCAGTGTCACCTCCAGGTGCCTTTTATGGCTGCGCCATTGGCAAGCCGATATGAAAACCAAATGGAAGCTAGCGTCGGCTCCTTTTAAAGGAGGCAATCTTTTTGGGGAGGTGTTGGACCCTATACTGGTGGAAGGTAGGGATAAGAGAAAATTATAAATTGGACATGTTTGCCTCGGCTGAGGCTGCGTTTGGGCGGAGAGTGCTCCAGAGGGTTCTTCCAGTCCGGGGGACCCTGGACCAGACTGATCCCCGCCCTTTGGATATTTAGCTTGGGTATTATTTTTATTATTATTTATTAAATTTGTATGCCGCCCAACTCCCAAGGGACTCTGGGCGGCTCACAACAATATAAAAAAACCATTAAAAGAAAACATAATAAAAACAGTTAAAAACAGTTAAAAACTCATACATACCGTATATCCCATGCTTGGACTCTCCAAGCAGCACACAGGAGAAAGAACATTGGACTTACCTGAACGTTCATTCTATGTGCGCTGCGGGAGAGTCCAATCCCACCCAGGGTCCTTGATGGTCCAGTGTCTGGGTGTGGCGGATTCATCATCCTGGCTACGTCATCTCAAGATCCAAGTCCTCGTCGAAAAACTGGAGGCTCAGCCGGGCGGAAGAGGCGTGGCCAAGGAATTTTAGAACTCAGTCTCTGGCCAGTTAGACAGAATTAACCCATGCTTGGACTCTCCCGCAGCGCACATAGAACAAATGTTCAGGTAAGTCCAATGTTCTTTTCAGATTCCCAAACAAAGTGACCCTTAATAATGAAAATATTATTAAACCGCACTGATTGATTAGCGAAAGACATTTATTATGAATAATATATTTATGTAAGCTGAAACAAACAAACAATTAAAAAGCTTGCTTTTATAAGTTGGAAGTAATTTCTGTGATTCAGCCGTGTCCACTCTTGCATCACTATGCATAGAATATATTTTAGCAAATTCATAATGTAAAAATACTACCTGAACTCTTGATTAAGGTATACAAAATAACTGTATATTTTCTAGTTTTAAAATTCTGCTAGGGAAAAATTAGCAACTTTAAAAAAAAAATCATTGATCTAAATCACGGGTATCAAACTTGATCGCGTCACATGACATATTGTGACATTTTTTGCCTTTGCGGAGCCGGGGTGGGTGTGGCCTGTGCGTGATGCATCTGACCTGCGGGCCGCCAGTTTGACAGGCCTGAGCTAAATAAATTCACTAATAGAGCTGAAAACAATTTTACTGATAAAAATCATTATATTCTCTTTTGTATCTCTGTAAACTATCTTTCAACATTTAGAGTTATTTAGAATTAATTATAAGATGGTTCTATCATAGTGTTTCATTTACTCCATTCTCTGATGTGCTGACATGAGAATCCAAAGTATGGGATTGACTCCGCCTTCTTCCTTTTAGAGACTGAATACATTAAACTTTCTGCCACGCCTCTCCTGACTGAACCCCAGTTTCATTCAGTCTTCACCAGAGAGAGACGTGTGTAGTAAAGCTATTCAGAATGAAGGATTTAACTTACTTTGGATTCTCAGAGTCAGCAAGAGAAATTTATCAGCGTTTTGGTTTGCAGTTTAGTTCAGCCTTTTTGGTGGCTGAGAAACACAGCCTGTCTCTTTAAGAGCAGCTGTATGGAGCGGAAGGCAGTAACCTCAGAAGCGATGCTTTGAAGGCGAACTGCAGAGCCATTCGGATGAAAGGCTGTTCCCTTTTGTTTCACTTCTTGGCAAAGTCAGCTGTTGAACGCTAGAGAAACCAAGGCAATCATCTGAGAGTCGGGAACGGCACGATTCAAAGAGCGCTTCACGGAGGCGCTGCAGCAAGGCGGGAAAGCTGAAAATCAGCTGTTTAATGCTAGAGAGGCTTTTAAAGGAACGGCTTGGATTTTGGACGTTTGGTGCTGGAGGGGGATTTAAAAGACGCTGCTGCTCAGGCAGAATAGGAAACCGCTGGAAGGAACCAGCTGGCTAACCGGTCTGACCGGCGCCACTGCATCAGATTAGCTGGCTAACCGGTCTGACCAGCGCTGCTACAAGGAAACAGCTGCTTGCCCATTTTTCAACGGCACAACCGCTGCAGTGAGTGTGCTGGCTAACTGGTCTGACCGGCGCCCCCAAACCAACGTGGCTGGAGATCTAATTCTCTCAGCCCAGCTGCCATTTCCGATTCTTCTCAGGAGAGTCGATGTTCGTTGCGTTTTCATCAGGAGACGTCCTGGCGCCTCCCCAGCAGGGGTCCGGAAGATCCCCAGCACAGCAGCAACAAAAGATGGAGAATACTGCTGCATCAGAAAGCCATGAGGTGGCTCACGTGAGTGGGGAAAAAGGGGGGGGTCTCAGTACAACCCCAGATAGAACAAAGAAGCCCCTCAGCATCAAAGGCTGAGAAAATACAGTGGGAAAATACAGTAGCTGCCAAAATAAGGGCAAAAGCCCTTCAAGTAAGGAAAACCTCTAAGGCTGAGGAAAGGGATGCTCTGAGGCGCCAGAGAGCCTTGGAAAAGGAAATCTCAAAGGCTGAAAGGCATGCTGAACGAAGAGAGCTAGTAGAGCTCTCTGGGGGAAAAGAAATCACTCCCTCCTTAAGGCACTCTGAGACAGCCAAGGAAGAGAGGCATACAGGTCTCCCAAATTGGTTGCCAGATGGCGCCAAAGAGCAATCCTCACAGTCAAATAGCCTGTCAACAGAGAATGGATGGGAGCCTAATTTAAAAAGGATGCATATGGCCCCAGAGGCCACCTTTACCCCCACAGCAGCGGTGCTCCGCCCAGGGGAGATTCAAAGTTCAGGGATCGCTGAGCAAATGAGGCTTTTGATATCCTTAACACAAGGACTTGTCACATCCTTGCAACAGGGGAATCAGAAGGATTCTATGGCATCAGGCTCAGCTCTGGAGCATAGCCAGCACCAGGCACCCAAGATCAGGAAGACTTGAGGAATTTTAGAGAGTGTCACTCTCCCACTCCATCCCTACAGAGTAGAGATTGGATTTCAGGGGAGGAGGACCAGAAAGACTGGAATCTTTCAGAGGATGAGGGATCAGCTCCTGAACCCCCAGCATTCACGGGGCTGTTCTGTCCTTCCCTCTTCAAACCTCTATTGTTTAAGGTCAAGGCCACAGCCAACATGGGCGATGAACCTAGTACATCAAAGGCTGCTATGGGCCTAACAGATCCAAATGCGCTCCTCTTTACACAACCAGTTGTGCAGAATGAGGAGGTTCCCTCGCCACAATTGTTCCGTGATGTGGTCCGGAAACAATGGGCCCAACCAGGAACATATCCCAACCCAAATGGGAATGACAGGGGATTTTATAATATAGTCACAGACTTCGCGGAGGAGCTACAATTACCAACTGTAGACAGGCCGGTAGCAGCCTTAACATCGTCTAACCTTGTGTCCCAATACACAGCAGACACTCTGAAATCAGGGGATAGGAGGGCAGAGTTTTCCCTTCGCAGGGTTCATCAGGTAGCAGCCTGGGCGATCAGGGCAACCATGACCGCCTCGTTCTTCAATAGAACCTCCTTAGCCTGGCTTCGCCAGATGCAAAACAGAACTCCACCTGATGACCAACGCCTCCAACAGGACATCAGCAAACTGATAGCGGCGACGGAATTCTCGGCTGATGCCACCTTGGATGCAGCCAAATTCGCTTCCAGGGCTATAGCATCAGCGGTAATGGCCCGCCGCATGCTGTGGCTTCGCAACTGGCAGGCAGATGCCAAGTCCAAATGGGGGCTAGCCTCTGCACCCTTCACGGGTGGCAAGCTGTTTGGGGAGGCCATGGAGCCCATCTTGATAGAAACCAAGGACAGGAGGAAAATCCTGCCATCTCTGTACAGGTGAGCGCCTTATTATTCGTAGTTCCTCCTTTTGGCCAGCAGAGACTGTACCGGGCTACTTCCAAAGGAGGTTCCCACAGGGAACCGATCGACAAACAGATAGAGCCATATTTAGAGATAGGAACAAACAGCAGTTCCAGGCCAAGAAACCATTTTGTGGATCTGGAAGCCGTCCCTTTCGGCGCAACATTTGACCCCAGGTCAGACCCTCCCATTGGCGGCCGCCTAGTGCTATTCGCGAACCAATGGGAGGCAACCACGTCTGACACGTGGGTTCTAAACACAATGAGACTAGGCCTCAGTCTCGAATTTCTCTCCACACCCCCGAGATTCTTCATACGTTGTCCCATACCAGGGGACAACACAAAGAAGGGCCTCATAGAGGCTGCAATCCAGCACCTATTGGACATTCAGGCTATCCAGCCGGTCCCAGCTGGCCAACAGGGGCAGGGATTCTACTCCATACTATTTGTGGTTCCCAAGGCTTCGGAGGTGGGTGGGGGGTGAAGAGCAATTCTAGACCTAAAAATATTGAACAAGTACCTCATTTACAAGAGGTTCAAGATGCAATCTCTCCAGTCCATCCTGGAGAGCGTCCGGGAGGGCGACTTCTTAATGTCCATAGACCTGACGGAGGCATACCTCCACGTACCCATCCTACCATTACACCAGTGTTTCCTCCGGTTCTACTACACAGGTCAACATTACCAATACAGAGCCTTACCGTTCGGCCTGTCTTCAGCACCCTGGGTATTCACCAAGGTCCTGGCAGCACTCTCGACCCACATCAGGGCACTACTGACCCGAATCCAGTGTTACCTAGATGACATTTTAATCCAGTCCTCCTCCCACAACCGGGCGACAGAGGACCTACACGTCACAGTCCGGATTCTTCAGGATCACGGTTTTTCCGTCAATTATGAGAAGAGTCATCTGACTCCTACCACCCATTTGCCTCACCCGGGGGTGATCATAGACACCTCACTATGTGAGGTCTACCTGTCAGGAGCAGCAGAACAGTATAAAGACATTAGTAAATCAGATTCGGGCGGACCGCAAGGTTCCACTAGCTCTTCTCTCAAAGCTCCTAAGCAAGATGGTATTGTGCATCGCGATAGTTCCCTGGGCACGTCTACACGCAAGGACCTTACAGTGGTTTCTCTTACCTTACCAGAGGTCCGGAGAAAGCAATTCAAACACCAAGGTTCCGGTCCCACACAAAGCACTACAGTCTTCCATTGGTGGACGTCCCGGGCCTTCATCTCGGGAACAACGAATGTCCAGGTAGACTGGCTCAGCAGGACCACAGTCGATCACGCGGAGTGGCACCTGCATCCGGTACTGTTCAAGGAAATGACAGAACGGTTCGGGAACCCGGTCCAGGACCTGTTCGCCACACCATTAAACAGCCAGCTACTGAGATTTTACTCCAGGTTCATAACACCGGGGGCAGAGGGGACAAATGCACTCCGCACCCTATGGCCGAGAGGACTCCTATACGCCTTTCCCCCTCTTCCCTTGATCCCGAGGGTAATCAGGAGGGTGCTGGAGGAGAAGGCGGAAGTATTACTCCTAGCTCCCCACTGGCCCAGGAGGCCGTGGTTCGTAGACCTGGTCAGCCTATCTATAGCCAGACCCTGGAGAATTTTACAGGAGAAGATATCCCTCAGTCAGGGGGCTCTAGTGCATCCGGAGCCACAATGGTTGCAACTGACCGTCTGGCGTTTGAGCGGAGAGCCCTGGCACAGGGCCAAGTGTCTATCAGAGTAATCAGAACAATCCAGGCCTCCAGGAGGCCATCAACTAACAGGATCTACGATTCGACTTGGAAGACCTTTTGTAGCTGGTGCTCAAAGGGAGGCGTCGATCCCATCTCAGTAATGGGGCACAGATCCTGGATTTCCTATGGTGCGGAGCTTCATTAAGGGAGCAACCAATTTAAGGCCTCCGGTGGTCCACAGGTATCCCACCTGTGACCTATCCAAGGTCCTGCAGGCACTCTCCTTGACCCCCTTTGAACCGTTACAGGAAACTAGCCTGCGATACCTCACATGCAAGGTAGCTTTCCTCGTGGCCATTACTTCGGCCAGATGAATTTCGGAGCTGGCAGCCCTCTCTGTAAGGGAGGACCTGTGTATATTCCATACAGACAGGGTAGTACTGTGCCTAGACCCCTCCTTTTTACCCAAGATTAATTCCCGGTTCCACAGGGCACAAGAAATCATATTGCCGGACTTCTGCCTAAAGCCAACCCATGAACTAGAAAGAAAGTGGCACAACTTGGACGTCAGGAGGGCTCTTCGCACCTATATAAAGAGAACAGCTCCCCTGAGAAAAACGGAGTCACTGTGTCGTTCCAACCTTCTACGCTAGGTAACAAGGTTACCGCATCAACAGTAGGACGGTGGATATGGGCATGCATCGCCAAGGCATACGAGCTTGAAGCTCTTCCATTACCCCGGCGAGTGACCGCCCATTCTACCAGAAGCGCCGCCACAACGGCCGCATGGGCAGCACAGGCCTCTAGAGGAAGTCTGTAGGGCAGCGACTTGGTCCTCACCGTTCCCGTTCATCAGACATTATAAGCTGGACGCATTTGCCTTGGCTGAGGCGGCCTTTGGCAGAAGGGTCCTCCAGCAGGTGCATACAAACCTGGGGACTTGGGACCAGACCGTGGCCCACCCTTAGGATAAGCCGGCTGTGGTATGTCCCATACTTCAAATTCTCATGTCAGCACATTGGAGAAAGGGTGTTGGTCTTACCTGACACGCTCCTTCTTGATGTGCTGAGTGAGAATCCAATCCCACCCTGGTGACTGTCTGGTCCAGAGTCCAGGAGTGGACAACAAAATCAGTGGTACGTCAAGTCAACTGCTACGTCTTCATCAAATGGGGGTTCAGTCAGGAGAGGCATGGCAGAAAGTTTAATGGATTCAGTCTCTAAAAGGAAGAAGGCGGAGTCAATCCCATACTTTGGATTCTCACTCAGCACATCGAGAAGGAGCGTGTCAGGTAAGACCAACGCCCTTTCTATATCTGATGATTATATTTTTAATTATGACTTTTTAATGATTGGTTTTATATATTTATTGTTTAATCCAATTGTTGTATGCCACCCAAAATGACTTTGTGAGATAGATGGCCATATAAATTTGATTGTTGAAAGAATGAATGAATGATTTCATGCTACTTTTTGACAAGTCAGATTCTAAAAGCATAAAATGAGAATAGGCAGGGTGATGCACATCTCTCTGTGCCTTTAAAAATCTTGCTAAGAGCATTCTTTTTTAACATTTTAATTTCATTATTAAAAAAATCTTTTGGAAGTAGAATAAGTCTATGCATTGCTTCAGAGCAGGTGTGTGAAAATGAAGCATGTGTCTATGGGTCTGTAGCTCTTTAACCCAATGAGGCTTTTCCTAGAACGGCAGTCCAAAGGGCACCTCTTTGATCCCTGTAAACTGTAAAGTCTAGTGCCTTTAGCACTAGACTTTAGCAGGCTGCGTTCTTTCTTTGAATATTTGAATATTTCTGGACATATGTGCCCCTAACAAATAATGCAAATATGACAAATGAATATGACAAAAACCTGATCCTTTCTTTTGAAATATTTATAGCTGCAGGAATGGAGATGTAAGAGGTAAATCGTGTTGCCTATGCCTAATACTGGTAATAGGAAAAAAAAGACAGGTCCCTCCCCCCCCCACTGTGCCCTGGTGGCTCAGTGGTTAGAATGCAGTATTGCAGGCTGACTCTGCCCACAGCCAGTTCAGTCCTGATCACCTCAAGGTTGACTCAATTTTGACAAAATATTAACTTAAATTCTAAGACAACATTGACAACAGCTTGAGATTCCAAACTATATAGGCCATTTGCAACCACAACTTTCTATTTGATATATAAAACTATCTGCATAAAGCTGTCATGATTACTCTATTGGTATGGAATCTAAAACTTGCACACTATCAAATATAGCAAGAAGTGGGATAGCATTCTGTAAAGCTTCTGGGATTATTAACTGTTGAAGAACAACACTCTTTGTCATCATAGCTGCAAAAGACTTAACACAACTAAGATGATTGTAGGGGAAAAATCCCAATGGATTTTCATTGAATCAAATGGAGTATACTTATGACATAAATACAAATTGAGTGCAGCCTTGGGGGAATATTTGATTGAAGCCTTGATCTCAGTGTCTTTTGAGGTTGTTCCATAAAATGTCAAAGTGTCTGATACTTGCCAATAGCTTGGTGTAACCAAACATATTCAAGCAACTATTTTCAAGTTTTTACCAATTTTTTTCTCATACATTCATGTTTGCAGAAGCCAACAGCACATCTAGTTAAGAAGCCACTGAAGAGAAGTGGTCTGCATCAGTACTTTGATTGGTGGTGTTGGAGGTGGAGTGCCTCACTTTTTTGAATCAAGCATTAAATTGAATTGCTCTTTCAATTCAACTGTAGAAGTTCCACAAATAGAAGTGATGTACTGAACAGGCCTAATACGTATGTCATCTATTAAGTGACATGAGACTTAGTTTTGTTATGATTATGTTTAGTAAGAATATAGCACTTAGACTTATATACCGCTTCATAGTGCTTTACAGCCCTCTCTAAGCGGTTCACAGAGTCAGCATATTGCCCCCAACAATCTGGGTCCTCATTGTACCCACCTCGGAAGGATGGAAGGCTGAGTCAACCTTGAGCCGGTGAGATTTGAACCGCCGAACTGCAGCTAGCATATTAATATAGGCGTCTAAAGTTCAAGGCAATCATTAATTTTTTGAAAGAAGTTTCTATTTACTCAGTGCTCTTCAGAATTTTTGAACATTATATAAAGGGCTTATACTTTCTCAATTATTGCAACTTTAAAATTTCCTGCCTCAATTTAAGAAACTTTAAGGATTCAATAACAGTCAGTGATAGACATTTTTTTCTATTTTTCTGTACCTATTTAACTTGTGGTAGAGATAATATGTAGGTTGAAACAAGCAGTAAGGTGGGATTATGATTTTTTTTCTATCTAAAATCCTCCTTTCTTTCTCTTAAGCATTTGGTATTAGGGGAGATAGATAGCTTTTATCCGAGGTCTGAATTGAATGCTTGTAATAGGGTTTGGAAAATTGTATGACTTAGAGCCGCAGGTTCCCTGTTCTTTGCATTAAGCGGATTAGTTCTGTTTTCCTTTCCTGTACGGACCTCTCTTTCATAGTTATTCTTACTGTAGAAAGACTTAAATTAACGTAATTCTACATCAGTGAAGGAACACAAAATATGATAAAACTGCTACTGCTGTTACAGTATTACGTAGAAACAGGGTCTTCCTCTACTTTCAAATCTAATGCTCCCTATCCATCTTTGATCACTTCCAAATGTTCTTTACATTGGAAATTTTAAAATTATATTACTATTTTCGTACTGCACTTTTTTCTGCTAATAGATAGACACTTGAAGCTAACTTTGTTTTAGCAAATATATAGTTAATGTATTGGAGCATTTTACATGGGAATCCTAGAGCCTTATATGGTCAGCTTAGTTTGCACTGCAGTGAACTGAAGGCACCCATCCAAAATGGGAGAAATTACAGTTGCCTTTAACCATATAATATCTGTTTTCTAATCTTCTGCATTAGAACTGCAGCCAGCATTCTAGAATTTAAAATGTAGGCATAAAGATACATAGAAGAATTTTGTGATTGCACATAAACATTAAATGCATAATACTGTTGTGTATCAAAGTTTCTGCACAGTACCAAGTTTTGGAAAATGATATCACTTTGCATGGAGACTTTTAATCCAATTATCTCAATTCCAACTTTGTGATTTTGGCCTGCCAATAGCAAACTGAATGACCATTTATATTCATATGGAACTAAGTCATTGCTTAGTGGAAAGTTGAGTTAGGTGAGCCTAGTAAAATATTACACCCCTGCCTTCCCATTCTTCTCCCCCTCTTCAGGATTTTTAATTTCATTTTCAGAGTATTTCAGGATTTAAAATAAACAATGTTGATTATTTAGAGTACAGTATTTAGAAATTGAGTAAGATTTGCTTTAAATAAGGATTCTAGTTTGAAATACAATATAATGTGAGATGAGATTTGTCTTCCTTTAAAAAGTTAATATTCTGCTTACAGTGGATAATATAAACACACCCTACACACTCTATACACCCCTATTAAAATGCTAGTTTTTTGAAATGTAAAAATGTCAAACCAAAATAAATCACTTCAGAATTTTTTCCACCTTTTATATAACATATAAGATATACAATTCAATTGAAAAACAAACTGAAATATTTTTAAGGGTAAAATAACAATTAAAAACATACAATAACGTGGCTGTATAAGTGTGCACACCCTCTTATACGTAGGGATGTGGTTGTACTCAGAATTAACCAATCATATTCAAAATGATGTTAAATAATAGTCTGTACACACCTGCTATCAATTAAAGTGACTCTGATCAAGCCCATATAAAGTTCAAGTGTTCTAATAGGATTTTTTTGACATTTACTCAGTTGCCTCTTACAGAAAAAGCCATAGTGTATTTTGTTCTAAATAGATGTAATATCTTGATTTTTTTTGAACCACTTTAAAAGTATGTTGCTAGTTTTGTTTCTACCTGTACATACAGGTAGTCCTTAACTTACGACCACAATTGAACCCAAAATTTCTGTTGCTAAGCAAGACAGTTGATAAGTGAGTTTTCCTCCATTTTATGGCCGTTCTTGCCACAGTTGTTAAGTGAATCACTGCAGTTGTTAGTAACATGATTGTTAAGTTAAGCTGGCCTTCCCCATTCACTTTGCTTGTCAGAAGGTCGCAAAAGGTGATCACATGACACTGAGACACAGCAACCCTTAGAAATACATGCCAGTTGCCACATGTCCAAATTTTGATCACATAATCATGGGGATGCTGCAATGGTTGTAAGTGTGAAAAGTGTGCAAAAAGATCATAAGTCACTTTTTGAATGCCTTTGTAGCTTCAAGTGGTCTCTAAGTGAATGGTTGTAAGTTGAGGACTACGTGTACAGAATACCTGATGTCTAAGCTTCATTTGAACATCATACAAATCATGTTTGTGATATATTAGAATTACTTCATAGTTTTTCATTATCCAAACAAACCAGAAAGTTGTATTTGAAATGAGATTTGCATATTTTGATTTGCATGACTAGGTATTGTCATACTGAGTTTCTGGGCTATGATGACAAAGGTATTTTTACAGACTTTTAAAGCAAACAAATGGAAAACAAAATTAGGAAAACTACTCTAAAGAATTACTTGTCAGTTGTGTGAAATAGAAACCATGGATTATTATCTATGGTTATTAAAATATAGTTTAGTTTGAGTCTTGAATTGATGGTTTAAAGGCAAGGAGCCTTGTGACACTTATGACTTAATTTTTAAACTGTAGCTTAATGATTTTAACAAAAGTCGGCAATAAACATGAAATATTTATCAAGCAAACTTAAATAGTTGTCCATCTATCAAAATGAACTCTGGGTGCATAATTGCAAAATTGGATGCCTTTTTTCTCTCTGAGTAAATTAATTGTATAGAGTTTCTTCACAAGCAGTTTTTGTTATTATTTCAAAAGAATTGCTCATTCCTAAATCAAGCATTGAGATTGCTAGAGGCAATAGGTTCATTTGTGTGCCATTGATTTTAGGCTGTTTATGGGAGGTCCTAAGGCAGTGATGGCGAACCTATGGCATGCGTGCCACAGGTGGCACGCGGAGCCATATCACAGAGCACGCGAGGCGTTCCCCTATGTCAGCTCCAGCGCGCATGCATGCGCTGGCCAGCTGATTTTCGGCCTTGGGGAAGGCCATTTTGCCCTCCGGAGGCTTCAGGGAAGCTTCCTGAAGCCCCGGAGTGCGAAAAACGTCCCAACGGGCAAACCGGAAGTTCGGAAAAACGCACTTCCGGTTTGCCGTTGGGCTGTTTTTTTGCTCTCCGGAGGCTTCAGGGAAGCTTCCTGAAGCCCCGGAGTGCGAAAAACAGCCAAACCTTTTTTTTTTTTTTTTGCTTCAGGGAAGCTTCCTGAAGCCCCGGAGTGCAAAAAATGGCCCAACGGGCAAACCGGAAGTGCGTTTTTCCGAACTTCCGATTTGCCCGTTGGACCGTTTTTCACCATCCCAGGCTTCAGTGAGGCCTTTGCGCATTCGCGGGGGGCGGGCGGGAGGTTGTGCACATGCGCAGGGAACAGCGCGGGGGGGGTTGTGCGCATGCGTGGGGGGAAGGGAATGGGTGTGGGCACGTGCGCGCGCACACACCCCCTTTTGGCACACGAACCAAAAAAGGTTCGGCATCGCTGTCCTAAGGCATTACAAATAGAAGATAACAGTTTAGCATACAGGCATTGTTGGATATCTACTTTAATTGAAGGGCTCAAGGACAAATAATTTCATTTAGTGTGTTTTTAAGCTATGTATTGTGCAGGCATTGATTTTGATAGCCATAAGTCTGTTATTTTAAAGAATTCCTTTGGGAAGTCTGTGCCTGCCTGCTTGCCTGTTTATCTGTCTATCTCAGTGCATTTCACAGTACAGTGAAAATGCCAACAGTAGAAGTTGGAACATGCAGCTATTGTTGGAGAATTGTGTTGACCAGAATCTGGGCACAGACCCCTAACATTAAAATATTTAAATACCTCTGCTGAAATCTACAAAATTATTAGTTAAAAAAAAATCAAAAATACCAAATCCATTGAAAGCTGGTAATCTTTTTAGATTTGGAGCAATTTAGAAAATAGGATGAAGTACTTGCCAAACACCCATCTTTATATAATAAAGGGGAAAAAAGTAAAGTAGAATTTCAGAATTTGCTGAATACATTGGTGCATATGTAGAAGGTTTTCAGAGATGAAATTTTAAGACAAGACACAATACCTTAAATTTTATTATCTAATTCAAATTTAAAAGCTAGTTAAGTTTTTTATTAACTTTAAATTTGATTTAAATTCCCTGAAGGAAAATTGACTCAGAACACAGATTTATTATTTTCCTTGGGTGCCACTGATTTGGTATCATGTCCTTTAGTATGTGTTGCTTTCGCTTACTCAGTGATGGCTTAAACCTGAACGTCTTTCTTTTAAAATCTGTAAATCGCCCAGAGTCACTTAGATAGTGAGATGGGGTTTTGTGAATTTAGTAAATAAATAAAAATAAAAACTAGTTATAGAATCTGGTTTTTGTTTCTTGCAAACTTGTCAAAGAGTGAAGAATATTAGGAGAAGACATAATGGATAGATTATTTGAATAAAGTTTACTTATGTCTGGATTTAGATAATTTAATATTACTCTCTCATGTATATTACAAAGTGAAGACTTTTTCCAGGATATTTTAAATTTCTAAAGTTGCTATTGAGTTAACACAGAAATTACCAGGGTGGATAAAAATCGATTATTTTTTTTTAAAAAAATTTAAAAATGGATTTTTTAAAATTTAAATAGGATTTTTTTTATTTAAATAGGATTTTTTTGATTTTTATCAAATTTATTTTAATAACATGCTTTTGTAGTAAAAATCTATCTAAAGATAGTTTTCTATTTAAGATACATCAATAATTTAGTTTATTCAGCATGAAATGGAGCTTAGTTATGTAGCATGAGGCTGTATATTCTGCAAAATTTACAACTCATTCAATGAATCCAAGCTCTGCAAGCTAAATAGGAAACCTTCATTTAGCGGGTCAGAGGAGGAGCTGCTGCAGGTCAGAGATGACAGTTGCTCTTTAAAAATTATGATTTAAATCAAGTTGATTTAAATCAAACCTTTTTACTAGTGATTTAAATCATGATTTAAATTGTGATTTAAATCAACTTGATTTAAATCAAATCCACCCTGGAAATTACCAGTCAGTTATATATAAAATAAGTGGCAGGTTTCAAACTGAACTGGAACTAGCAAGGCCTTTTTTAAAAATCAGGATAAATAAAGGAAGCATAGATGAATTCATGCATCATGCATCAATATGCTATATGTGTAAAGGACTGCTTGTTTAACTTCTTTGGTGACAAACAAAGCTCATTTTTCTCTGCTTTTAGAGTGATATTTGGCAAATCTCTTGTACAACTTTAACCATTTTTCTCTGTTTATAGGCTTGCATAGATGATAACATAGATATGGTGAAATTTCTTGTGGAAAATGGAGCCAGCATTAATCAACCTGACAATGAAGGCTGGATACCTCTACATGCGGCTGCTTCCTGTGGATATCTTGATATAGCAGAGTAAGAATGTTTATCTTTATTTGATACAACTTTCTAAATGTCTAGTGGACTTTTAATACAGCGAATGCTAGTTAAAAGTTAACACAAAAATACTCCCAGCAGTCTGTCAGGTATGAAAATTGGGGTCTTTATAGCAAGGAAATACAGCATTCCCCGCCCCGCCCCCCTGAGCATAGAGGATAAAAAGTACAATTGAAAATTTATATTTCTGTTTGCAATGAATAACCAGATATAATAGTTTCCTACCCTGTTTCCCCCAAAATAAGACATCCCCTGATAATAAGCCCAATCGGGCTTTTGAGTGCATGGAAATAAGGTCAAGGGCTTATTTCAGGGTTCAAAAAAATATAAGACAGGGTCTTATTTTCGGGGAAACACGGTATATCTGATGAATTTTGTATTATAGAAATGAATTTTATGCTCTTTGTTTCTCTTATACACTAAGAAGATACTGCTATAAATTCTTATGTAAATGGAATCTGATTATAACTAGATTTAAGGAAGAAGCTATTAATTGCGCAGACAAGGAATGTGGTGTCTGAAATAGCTTTGCACAAGGTTTAAGCTTCTACGTTGTATTGCGTTGGCTATCCATATGAAGAAGAATAATGGATTTGAAAAAGACAAAGTTTCTAAGCACCTTGGCCTCTTATATTTCATACAGTAAGCTATAAACCTGTTTGTCCTTAAAAGGAATTGGTCCTAGCAGTTTTCTTTTTCATTCTCTACTTCATGTGTCAGAATAGTGTTTGAGCAAGCATATTTATAAGGATGGCATTTTAGCAGCTGGAAAGTTCAGCATTGGAAAATATTGCATTGGAAAATATTGAAACTTACAGATAAAGATATTCTAAATTATTTCTTTTCCCAATTATCACTTTGAAATAGGCCCATAATATTTATTTTGATTAAAACAGTTGGAATTGGGGCTGCTCTCATTTCTTGCTTTGATTATGGTGATATAGGTAGACCATTAATTTAGCAACTGTTTGAAGTTAAGACAGTGCTGAAAAAAGTAACTTCCAACCAGTCTTCACACTTATGTCTATGATCTATCACAGTGTCCTTGCAATCACATTATCAAAATTTGGGCGGAACATCTTAGGGTCACATGATTGACATTTGCAATCTTCCCAGCTGGTTTATGACAACCAAAGTCAATGAGGGAAGGCAGATTTGCTTAATGAACATAGTTCACATAACAACTGTGGCAGAAAGCCCATAAAATTGGGTGTGACTCACTCGCCTTGCTTAGTTCCAGTCCTAATTGTGGTTGTAAGTTGAAGACTATCTGTATTTATTTCATACTGCTTGATAAAAGAGAATAAAGCTCTTTAACTGGTTTAATGCCATGCTTCAATTAGCGTATGTGTTCTAAACTATTGCTGTAATGGAGTGAATGAATACCATATTATAGTTTCATTTAATTTGGATACAAGTAGAAAATATAGATAAATTCATTTGTAAATTCCTTCTGGAAATATGCCATATTCCTTCTGGAAATATGCCATTCTACAGTAATGTGAGGCCCTAGTAATATAAGCTAATTCTATTATGATTGGAAATCTGGAGCACAGTTGTGAAGAAAAACTGATTTAGGATCTTACGCAAGTAAATAATTCCTGTTCACCCTGGGTGGAAAATAAAATATGACACTGATACGTTGACATCTGTTGACAACAGGAATTGCATGGGGAAATCCCATCTCTTGAAAGCATTTCTAGAATTGATAATTCTTTCCTTGAAACTTTAGCATGGAGAATGTGATGAAATCATATCTATTCTTTACTAATTTGGTATTAAATGGTTGAAGTTTTTTTTACTAGTCTTGCGCACCTAATTCTGTACTTGTGTTTTGGACAGACCATATTTCTTTTAAGGAAGTTATCAGTTTTATTAAAGGATAGCCAAGGCAAACAATTTTAAACATGGACAGGCGCTTATCTGGAGAAAGATGTAGGGATCTAATATGAGAAACTTTCTCATATCTGTCAAACTCCATTAATTTCAGATGGTTATATGTTACTTAAATGCTAATTTTAATGTATTAAAACTAAACATTTGATACTAATTACTGAGTATTGATTCATATTGGGTACTTTCCCAAAAAGATTCAGATTTATCTCTTTTTTGTTACAGTTGAAAAACATGTCTGTTACTTGTGCACTAGAGAATACTGCTTGGAAAGATACAAACAAATACAAAAACAAAAAAATAGGACCACTCTGAGGTTATGTTACTGTAGTTGACATTAATTTTATAATCTTCCAATGTTTTATAATCTAATAGGGGCAAAGAATAATGAAAGAAATTCCTTTAAATCCTTCATATCAGTGTTTCGTATTTTATAGATGCAGAAGATCTTTATTTTTAGTGGGATGTTTTCACAGTTCATAACCAGAGATTTAAAACAGATAGAGGAGAATATTTGTAAGTCAGGGTTGAAATAAGGGGTCCTTGGTGTTCTCTGAACTTGGTTGTTTCCTTGCATCAGTAACATCATCAGAGATTTCATAATGGTTTAAAATTTCTGGAAACTTTGTATCTCTAGTTTGGTGATAAAGGAACTCTACAGGGAATAGGTTCCCTTTCTGTTGCATTTCTGTCATGCTATAGAAATGTTCTTTTCATAGGTCTTGAAATGTTAAATTCCTGAGCTTGCTTTATCTAGTAGGACATAATAACTTCTGCTTTACTTACTAGTTTTATTCAATTTTGACTACCCTTATTACTTTTTGTACACTTTTTTCCAACTGAGGCTTGAAATAAATTTCCATAAACATGCTTTTTAATGGTGCTGGAATTATTCAATGAAGTGGGGAATCTTGGCTCATGAGCCAGATTTCCAAATTGGTATTTTCAAGGGTCCTGTCTTGCTATCCCATTGCCATCTGTTATAAATGTGTGATGTAGGAAAAGTTTTGGATGCTCAGAACAGAAATAGATTCTCTCAATTCAACACTATACTTAGATTATGTCTAAATATATACCATAACAATTAGAAGGAAGGAGTTGTTTTAGCGAAAGATGATAAAGGTGGTATATAGTCATCAGCATTGGAAATAAAAGGGATCAGCATGGTGGCCTCAATGACTCTGTAAAAGAATTGCAAATGCCCAGCTGTCTGCAAGGAGTATAAATCCTTCCATTCCCCACCATCCAGTCAGAGCTGAAGAAGCTTCTTGGATGAGAAGCGAAATGTCTTCAAAGAAAAACAAGAAAGTCCAGTTGCCTCTTGAAAAAGCACCTTTGGGACATTTGGAATTGTCAAGTACAGGAATCCCCAGGTTAAGAATGAGTTCCAGTCCCTAACTCTGTCTTTAATTTGAATTTGTATGGCTAGTCCTCAAGTTATGACTATAGTTTGGGTCAGAGTTTCCATCATAAATCACCATAGTGGTAAGATATGTCATACTTTTATGACCATGTTTACAATGGCCGTTAAGTGAATCACCATAGTCATTAAGCAAATGCTGCAGTTGTAAGTGGTAACTCATTCTTCCAAATGGGCGTTTATTGTTGGAAGCTGGCCAAAAAGGATGCAAGTCATGATCATGTGACTGCAGAACACTGCAACTGGTCATAAATGCAAGCCAGTATCCAAGTGCCCAAATTGCAATCATGTGACTATGGGGGTGACACACCAGTTACAAGTGCAAAGACTAGACTTTTTATAGCATCATTGTAACTAAACGAATGGTCATAAGTCAAGGAGTACTTCATTTAAGTCGGAACTTGTACTGACAAATGGACTGCCATTACTAAAAATGGTAGTTGGTGTTCTTGAGCTGACCAAAGTGTTGAAGCCATGCAGTGCTTTCAGGAGGTATTGAAAATGGCAGAGAACAGGCTGTATAGTAAAAACACATGGCTTCTCTGTTTCCTGAAAACATTGTGTGGCTTCAGCGCTTCATCACCTTGAGAAAAAAAACAATGCCATTTTAGTAATACAGTAGGCAGCCTGTTCTTACCTAGGAGTTGTCTTTGTTGGATATTCCTCCGGGACTGTCTGTACAACAGATTATACGTACCCATCATAATCTTCCATTTCAGGATGAGTCACATTATGGAAAGTGCAGAAAATATATACAGTAGTATGAAAAATAACTTAAAAGACATGAGACCATCCTTTTCTTCCACCATATCTATTCACAGTTTCTTACACTGTGTTTTGTTTAAACTGCTCACTCTTTCTGCCTGAGAATATTGCAAGCTCCATTTATCTATGAATGCCTTAGTCTTTCCCTTCCTGTCAACATTTACTCTTTATGAATTTGATTAATAATTGGATTTTCATTCATCTGTTGCTATGACTGAACCCCATCAGTATTTTTATGTAGTGGTTGCTCACTTACCTATTAAATCTACATTCATTCATTACCTCTTCTGTTTTCTCTCTCTCTTATTTTCTGACACACAAGGCATCGTATTTATACGCTAATATAACTAAACTGTTCAAATGTATATTATTTTTATGACTTTCTTGGTATTTTTGAAAAGTTTAATATGAGCCTATAACAACAATCACTTAGGGATTTTATTTCACATCAAATTAATGTTCCATTTCTTCCGTATCATCCATTTTTTACAAAATGAATAGTTACTCATTTTCTGTGGTTGAGATAGACCTAAGCAACAGTTTTGCATATATTTATAAATGTTTTTCTTTTGCAGAGTTTGTAATTAAAAAGATTACAGTTATTGTTACTTAGTGGAGGTGTGGCACCAATTTTTTCTGTTCAGCACCTGTCTCAAATTCTTAATGCAACTTCCTAAGCTTATATGAAATTGTTCTTCCTTTTCAAATTTATAAAGCTATTTCCTAGGTGTGTGTGAAATCAAAAATATGTTTTATTCCTAAACTGAAACAAGCCATCACATTTTAGAAGTTATGCTTAACTGGATAAGCTGCAATTCAGCAACGAGAGCATCCAGAATGTTTCAGTTGTTCTGGACTTTGAGCAAAAGAAAGCAAACCTAGAAGGATCTTTACAGGAGAAGTAGGGCAAAACTGATACAATGGTACAGGTACATATTTAGCCTCATCATGTTGCCTATAAGCTTGTTTATTATGATCTTAGTTGCTGCCAGAGTGAATCCCACCAGTTTGTCTATCCCCTGATACTCCAGTACTTTCCCTTTTTTCTAGCCATGGCCACCATGGCCAATATCCTGACCAATGCCTATGGGTTTAATGGACTAATCTCACCTAGTGTGATATGACCTATCATCTCCTCCCAAACTCTCTAGTGCTCTCTCTTCTCTCAGCTTTTCAGAGGCAGTGGATATATTTTATGCTGGCTTTTTATCTTTAGCACCATTTTTTCTGTCCTTAAAACTGCATAGTACAGTACAATGGTGCTGTAAGGAAATGGAAGAAGTTTCTAAGGCAGGTGAAAAAGTATAAAAGGTTTGTTGCCCAGATTTTTTGGGATTTTAAAAAAATATTTATTTAGCATATACAATTATCAAAGCAGTCTTTAAACTTAAGGAAAACAAATACCATGCAAAACAAAAGAAAAAAAAATAGCATCCCCTACAAAAAACTAAGAAAATGGAGGAAAAAAATTTGATGTTTCACAATTTCATAAGTCACTGCTAGATGCACTAATGTAATAATAGCACAAAATATTATTGTGAAATATCGCAAAATAAATACCACAGTAACATATATTATTAACATCCCTTGTTAATAAGAAAATATCGCTTTTTCCAAAACAGATAAATCACACATTTCGAACAACCACTCCTTAACGTATCAAAACACTTTTTTCCAATTTCTCAATATGATCACTTTTGTTTGATACAACTATAATTCCTGATTAGCAGATTCCGAAGCTATGATACATATATTTCAACATCAAATCAAAATGTTTAACATTAAATTAATTTTCCATATATGTATATTTACATATATTAACATACTATGTCAAGAAGATATGAAATAATCATATGACCATATGGTAAATGAAGCAGAAGATTTTGTACATTTACAATATAGAAAGCCTCATCAAATCAAATACATTATTTTGGGTAATCCAGAATCCCCTAAATACAATTTTTGATGACTCAGTCTTAATCTCAGATCTCTAGGGATAAATATTTAAACTTAAAATGTAACTTTTAATATGCAGTCTGTATATTGTGCAATCATTTTATTTATCATTTTGACTGGGAATTATTTTTGATCTGGACTTTGGCAAAATATTGGGTTGGTACATGAAGCTTCAAGTTTATTTCAAAATTAAGACTCTTTATATTGGGGAATTTAATGAATTGGGTTTGTACTATACTGAAAAGGCTTGGATTTATATAATTTAAAAACTAGGCATTGTGAGTTTTGTGTAAAACTAGATTATGCACAAATGCACGCATCTCTGCTGGATTAAATAATTCTGAGAACAGTAAGAAGAATTACTTCCTATTAAGCTCACGATTTTGAGCCACAAATTTTCTTGAAACATGAAGGAAGAACCATTTCCAACTCTTTGCATGTTAAGGAGGAATGCAGTCTTCTCCATAGTATTGACGGGAGAGTCCAGGATGGGTTGCTCTAGTCCCATAGCTCTATTGACTGAGTTGAAATTCTGAGGACACACCTCCCTGTTAACGGTCCCCAGTTCTTCGACTCAGTCTCAGCTCTGTGGACACTACTGGTTTAGCTCCAGAGAGCTTCTGAGGAGAAAGAGTTTAAATTTAGGACTAAGTTTTCCAAAAATCCCTGTTCTCCAGTGAGGTTGCAGGATAGGCCAGGAATGGGTGATGACTTCATCCTTCTGCCTAGAGACTGAGTCATAATTTTCATAGCCACGCCCCGTTGCCTCTCTCTCTGCTCCCGTTATCGACTCAGTCCTTGCCAGAGAGAGACTCTTCGCTTAGTGGCTGCTCGCCCTAGGCAGAAGATTGAGTCATTTCCCATTCAGATCTACTAGGAGAATTTTTTTGTGCTGAGCAGGTTTTAATTTGGCGCTTTGAGCGCTTGGTCTCTGATTTGGCTGCATTGAATTGAGAGCTCTGTCCTGTCAGCTAACTTGGGTTTCTGGGAGCAGGCTACCCCGGGTCTTCTCGGCCGCCGCCCACAGTCTTTTACTGAAGGGGGGGAAATTTTCCCTTCCCCTGATATCGCAGCCCTCCTGTCAACTTCCCTGACGGTGCAGGTTTTCCTGGGTCTGCCCCAGCCGCCGCCCGTAACTGACAGCTCCGCTAAATTCGGTGCAGGCTCCCCTGGGTCCGCCCCAGCCGCCGCCCAAGCTGCGATCGACCCAGCTCCGGTCCTACAGCCACAACGTG
>QLTV01003290.1:1396076-1428976 GCA_003457575.1 Thermophis baileyi | reverse complement strand
CTCACTGGAGAAGGAGCGTTTGTCCTACCTGAGCGCCTTTTCTCAGTGTAGGTTGCAGGATAGGCCAGTCCCACCCTGGCATGGCCGTAGGGTCTGGATCCTGGAGGGTGGGGTCAGGGCACCTAACCTCTGGATAAAGTTGTGTTGTTACAGCTGCGCCTTCGTCGATAACTGGAGCAGAGAGAGAGGCAACGGGGCGTGGCTATGAAAATTATGACTCAGTCTCTAGGCAGAAGGATGAAGTCATCGTCCTACCTGAACGCCTTTTCTCAGTGTAGGTTGCAGGATAGGCCAGTCCCACCCTGGCATGGCCGTAGGGTCTGGATCCTGGAGGGTGGGGTCAGGGCACCTAACCTCTGGATAAAGTTGTGTTGTTACAGCTGCGCCTTCGTCGATAACTGGAGCAGAGAGAGAGGCAACGGGGCGTGGCTATGAAAATTATGACTCAGTCTCTAGGCAGAAGGATGAAGTCATCACCCATTCCTGGCCTATCCTGCAACCTACACTGAGAAAAGGCGTTCAGGTAGGACCAACGCTCCTTTCAAAGATCTGAGGTTTCCAAAGGACAGGAAAGATAGCGCTTTGCTGTCAGCTGTTTGGCGGGGCTCTCCACGGCGGCTGATTGAGCTCAGCTCACTTCCTCAGGAAGTGACGGCTGCTCCAGCATCGGAGCAAGCACAGCGGAGCCCTCCTCGCCGAGACAAGGCGGCTGGATAGACTAGCGCTTGGTCGCGGCTCCTTGGCTCTCCGCGTCAGCGGATTGCAGCTTGGAGGGGTCAGCCATTTTGGCGCCGATTTCAACAACAGCTCTCGGCGTTCTACAGCGGCCATTTCTGACAGGTGCGGGATGATTGTAAGTTTAAACACGGAGTCCCGAGAGGAATCACTGAGCCCTGCATCGCTGCTTCAGCATTAGCGGCTGCTCCGTCTTCGGAGCCAGCACTGCCAAGCCCTGCTTCACAAGGCGTAGCAATTAGAAAGTGGCGATTTGGTGCGACTCCTTGGCTCTCCGCGTGGGCGGATCCAGCATAAAGGAGCAGATCCCAGCGCCTCTCAATTGCCTTCTAGGGCCCTTGTTATCCGAACTTACGGAGTGGGGCCTGTCTGTTAACACTAACACGTGTTTCCCTCTGAGAAGATCTTGAAAGTGGAGCAGGGCCAGGTGAATCGGCTGAAGCTCCAACCAGTTGATATTATTTTCTAGATCTTCAGGGGACCAGCGGCCTTGGGCCAATTGGTTCTGGACATGCACCCCCCCAACCAAATTGGCTGGCATCAGATGTTAATATGATACGTTCGGGCTCTCGGAAGGTACAGCCCTTGGCGAGGGCCAGAGACGACCACCATCGCAGAGAGTCAAGGACCGGGTCTGAGACCCTGACCAGGGCTGAGGAATCTGAGCTATTGGATCATTGGAAGGGGAGGAGGAACCATTGAAGGCTCCGCGCGTGAAGGCGCGCCCAGGGAACGATACCAATGCACGAAATCATCTTCCCCAATAAACGGGACAGGATGGCTACCGATGCCCTGGGAGTCTGCTGTATCTGGATAACCAGATCGAGCAGGCTGTCGTGCCTCTCCTGCGAGAGGAAGACCTCCCCCTTGATAGTATCGATTATAGCCCCTAGGTGAACCAAGCGGGAGGTTGGGACCAGATGACTTTTGGTGCGATTTATGGAGAACCCATGGTCTTCTAGGGTTCTAATGGTAAGCCGGAGATCCTCGATTGCCCGGGAGGGATACGAGGCCTTCCTAGTGGCCGTCACGTCTGCCAGACGGATTTTGGAGTTGGCGGCTTTATCGGTGAGAAAGGACCTCTGTGTTTTTCATCCGAACAGGGTGGTTCTGCAGTTGGACCCTACCTTTCTTCCAAAGGTTAACTCCTTGTTTCACCAGGCACAGGAGTTGATCTTGCCTGATTTCTGTCCAAGGCCTCGGCACACCTTGGAGCAGACATGGCATACCCTGCATGTTAGGATTTACATCGCGAGAACCACTTCCATCAGGAAGACCGAGTCCCTGTTCATCTCCTTTCAGCCGTCAACTCTGGGCCACAGGATGACACCTTCCATGGTGGGGCGTTGGCTACGGGCGTGTATTGCCCGAGCCTATGAGCTTCAGGCTTCAGGCTCTCCCGGTGCCCCGGGGGATCACGGCGCACTCAACTAGGAGCGCGGCCACTACTTCAGCCTGGGCTACGCAGGCGTCTGGAGGAAATTTGTCGGGCGGCGGCCTGGACATCCCCGTCGCTGTTCATCCGTCACTATTGACTAGACATGTTTGCTTCCACTGAAGCAGCCTTCGGCAGGTGTGTTCTACAGTGAGTGCATGAAGACACGGGGACTCAGGACCAGAGCAGCACCCGCCCATAGGACAGCCAAACTTTGGTATGTCCCATCCTGGACTCTCCCGTTGATACTATGGAGAAAGGGCATTGGTCTTACCTGATACACCCTTTCTCATGGTGATCGACGGGAGAGTCCAGTCTCGCCCGGTGGATTGTCCGGTCCTGATTCTGGGTGGAGATAGGTTTGGACTAGAGACAGCTCACGGATTCACTTCATACTCAAGAAGGTCTACAGGACTCGCTTCGCCTTCATTTCAAACTGGGGACCGTTAACAAGGAGGCGTGTCCTCAGAATTTCAACTCAGTGAATAGAGCTATGGGACTAGAGCAACCCATCCTGGACTCTCGCGTCGATCACCATGAGAAAGGGCGTATCAGGTAAGACCAACGCCCCTTTTCTCCTTTCAGCAATGAGTGGAAAAAATCATGCATGGGAAAAATTCTCAGCACTCAGAAACAATGTTTCTGCTTAGTGATTATTTCTAGTGAGATGCTGATTAGTGATAAGGCATGGATGCTGTGTGGAGAGGAAATTCTAGAAGAAGCAGAAAAAGCAGGATCCAGGTCAGTGAAGAAGTGACACCTGCTTTACTAAATATAATTCTTTGATTTGTTTTGGGGAAGGGGAATTCTCATGAAAGGAGATAGATCATTAATTTTTTTCTTATAAGGACCTAGTGCTTGAATTATTTGGAATTTATGCTTAGTCTTTCAGAAAGTAATACATTTAGCAAACTACTAGAAGTAATGTCCCCTTATTATGTATTAGCACTGAGGAATAATGGGCACTCAGTACTTCTATTCTTATGCAAATAACATTGGTGACACTCTGAAACAAATTCCTGGACAATGTACAATCCACAGTATGCTTCTTTAACTGTGAATTATTTTAATGAGTGTTGGTTGAATTACATTTTACTTTTTAATATTTGCATTAATTTTTAATTCTGTATTTAATATTTTTAGTATGAGTATTCACATTATATTACTTTTACATATTTTGTTATCTAATAAAACACAAACTAGTGCCTGTAAGCTGATGCAAATTGTGCTTCCATTTTTAATCTAACAACTGGAAGTCTGCCAGTTACAATTAAAAAAAAAATCTAGAAAAAAATAATCTGAATAGCCTCTTTAGACATTTCATGGAAAAATTAAACATTGCCTTCACTTGTCTGCAAACACAAGATTAACACAATATATGTTTCTGGTCAGAATTTAAAGTGTTTAAAAGTGTCAATATTACACTACCCATAAATCTAGATTTTGAAACTGATCTGGTAGTTGAGAAAACATCCCAGTTTAGCTCAGTTCAGACTAGTTTAATCTTCTAGGAGGAAGAGGTAGGGGCTCTCATCGCTGGAGGTTGTTGATGGGGTAAGAAGATCACACACCCCTGCTGTCCATTGCCTTATTTCTAGTTATTATATAGGTTTTTAAAATTGTAATTGTTTGTGTGTGTGTGTGTGTGTGTGTATATATATATATTACTGTTTGTAAGTCACCCAGAGTTACCTTCAGTGATAGGCATATAACTTTAATAAATAAAGTAGCAAATGGGGGGGGGGAGATAACAGCAGCATCAGAGAAGTTGGATTTGTTTCACTGTCTACATCAGATTATAATGTTTTGTTTTTTAAATTTAAAATTTACATACAGAGGTATGGAAAGAGATCCTCTTAAATATTTACTTCATAATTTTACTATTATAGTGCAATTTCCCCTCATAAACATTCTTTTTTTTTTTCAGGATCAAAGTTTAGACTCTTACCAGCCCTACTTACCTTAGGCCTAGAAAAAACACTGGTAGAACTTAAGCAGAGTGCATGGGAATTAAACTTTCAGATAGGCAAAGCCAAACTTTCCTATCTTCCATACAGATGAATTTCTCTCTCCCCCTGAACAGACCACAACTACTCAGGGGTGGGCTGCTGGGGGTTCGCAGGGGTTCGGGAGAACCTCTAGCTAAGATTCTGTGCGGTTCGGAGAACCCCCTAATCCCACTCCTGGCTGGCCCCGCCCAGCCCCTCCCAGGAGTCCCCACGTGGCCTGTTTTGGATGCAGGTAAGTGCAGGGCACACGTGGAGGCTCGGGGAGGGCGAAAAATGGGCCTACCGGAAGTTCGGGAAGGCCGGAAACGGGCCCATTTCAGGCCTCCGGAGCCTGGGGAGGCCGTTTTTGCCCTCCCAGAGGCTCGAGGAAAGCCTCTGGAGCCCAGGGAGGGCAAAAATGCCCCCCCCTGCCGTGGTGCAGGAGGCCGACTAGGCCACGCCCACCATGGCCACGCCCAACCAACAACTTGGCAGAGAACCCCTTGCTAAAAATTTTGAAGCCCATCCCTGCAACTACTACTATAAAATTCTATATACCTCACAAAGAAGGGACTTTCCCCTAGCCCATATAGGTATTCTATATGTATATCAGCCCTCCCAAGATGAATTAATACGGCAGAATCTGGCAAGTCTGAAAGTACACACTTCCTGTTTCCTGCTTCCACTTTTAACTGCTTGATCCATTAAAGCAGGTCCTTCCTAAGGTTTTCTCTGACCATTAAGCCATTAGGGACTTCTGCCTTTCTTGTCTAATTGTTTCCTAGGCAGCATTTCTTCCCTTCATTCTCCAAAGTCATCTACATATTCCATTATACCCTACTAGAGTGATAGTCAGCTAACATGCCAACCTTCCATATGAATTTGAGTCTGTTTCACACATAGCAATAGCACTTAGCACTTAGATATTCACTGGTGATGTCACACACTATCAGGTATAAGGATTGGTTGGAGTATCAGAAGTGCCTTTGGCATTATGACTTAAAACAACATAGGAAGAATAAAGACCTTTTAATTTTCTTGGACCTCTCGATGGGCTTTGAAGCTTTAATTATGCAGTAGTTTTAGATATGTTGGCCTAGTTGGGAAGTTTCACTCATGATTTGTTTGCTGATGTTAACATTTACTGCTTTACCGAATGGTGTTACCCTGGAATTTATTTCTTGCCTCCTGTGCTGTGTAATAGCTGAATAATTTGTTTTCAGTGGCTGTGATAGATGGAATGACACAAATTTTCAATTTCTCCCTTGAATCTGATCAATTTAGGATTGTTGAATCAGTAATTTATTCACTCAATGATCAGTAAAATAACAAAATAGATACAATCCAAGAAATCAAATAAAAATGAATTAAGGTAAAATACCAACATAAAATGTTGCATAAATTACTATAATGATTATAGTAGTAATATGAATGGCATGGTGGCCTAGTGGTGAGGACACTCACCTCTCTCTTGGAAGATTGAGAATTCAATCTTAGGTAGCAGCAGATGTTTCTCTTCTAGAGCACAAAGAAAAAATATCTGCTGCGAACTGTGCATGGCATCAGGAAGGGCATCTGGCCAGTAAACGCTCAGCTCCATTCAGTCACCCTGACCCCAAGTTAAGGGATTACAGGGTCATATAAAGGGAGTTTCTCCATAGTGGTGGAGATAGCATCCAGGAATGGGTTGACCTCGTCTGTTTAGTTGATTGGACTGAGTCTGTCAGAGTTGCAATGCCACACCTCTGTTGCTAGGGCTTCCCTGCTTTTGCTTCAGCCAGGACAGACGTGTCGAGAGTATTTCCTCCAAAATGATTACATTCCTGGATGCTTCTTCACTGATCCTCTAATCCTAACCCTAAGAGTCGCTGGGATTTACCTAGCGGCGAGGGCTTCGGCTCAAGCCGCTCGGAAGGGCTCCTCTGCTGTCAGGTTAGTGACAGCCATCTGTTATTTCGGCTAACCTGTCATCCGTTGAGCAGCAGGCGCTCTGGAGAGACTGTGGAGCTCTGCGCTCCCATTGTAACAGCAGGGGAAGCCAGATAGAGGAGCTGCATGCTCCCAGTTGACAGCGGGGAAGCGATTTAGAGGAGCTTCACGCTCCCAGCTTGGGCGAGTCGGGCGGCCATTTTAGGAGCATTTGCACCGTGAGGGACAGTTGTCACACCGCCTGACGCTTGTGTTAAAGGCGCAAAAGCGCTAGTGGAGCTCCACGCTCCCATTTACGCCAGCCTGCACTTCTGGCGATCGCCCCAAAGCTCCCCCTACATCAGAGACTGCGGCTTAAGCGGAGTACTGCGCTCCCAGCCGGATAGAGCTGCCTGTCTCCAATTTTGCCTACCAGGAGCCTCGCGAACCGCAGGGCAGCCGCGCCACTATTAAGAGGAGCTCCGTGCTCCCAATTGACTCTACTGGCCAAGAACCTCTATACAAGGGCTTTGCGCCCATTTCTCAGCTGATCTGCTGCTTAGTGGAGCTCCGCACTCCCATTTAATTGAGAGCTCTCCTGCTGAGCCAGGAGGCTTAAGCATTTAGCCGCAGAGTCCTGATGCCCAAAGCCTTATTCAAGGCGAGAAAGGGCACGAAAAACGAGGCAGCCAATATGGCAGATGCAGCGGCAGTTGACAGCGGCGCTGAGGCAGCAGCAGACAACAGAGCCACGGCTCACAGCTCTAAGGCTCACAGCAAGGCTGCCAAGCACAGCAAGACCTCCAAAGCATCCCAAAGGGATGAGAGGCGCAGAGATCAGGCCCTCCAAAGAATCTGTGACAGGGCCAGCAAGGACAGAGCCTCTGCTTCAGATTGGCAAAGCAAGCCCTGTGTTTCTGACAGGCCGCAATTTCAAGAGCTGTCACCAGAGGGAGCTGCAGACCAACTCTCCCTTCAAAACTTCCCTCTGCCTATCTCCAATACAGGGCTATGGGGCTCTACCTCAGACTTACCAAACCCAGCAAGGAGTAGTGATAGGACCAATAAAGGTTCCAAAGCAGCTCCTTCAGCCATCTTCACCCCAACGGCCACAGACCTGTGCCCAGAGATAGGCAAGGAACTTTTATTGCCTGATAACATTCAGGATATTATCGCAGAAGCCATCAAACAGGGCATTTCTGCTGGACTGCAGCAGCCCAGATGGGCATATTCTGAAGTCTCTGCCTTCTCAGCCAATCGCATAGAACCATGTCACGAGGAATTTCCTTTACAAGATCCAGGTTCCCCTGCTCCTTCTCATGAGAGCCAGCCATCGCTTTCAGAGGAAGTAGAGCAAAGGGAATTAGACCTGTCAGAGGATGAAGGCCTAATGCCTGACCACCCCGCCTTTACCGGGCTATTTCCTCTTAGCCTTTTCAAATCCCTCCGAGGTTCTACTCAAGGTTCCCTACTCCAGGTGCGGAGGGAGTCGATGCTCTCTGCAGCCCATGGCCTCCAGGACTTCTGTATGCCTTCCCTCCTCTTCCCTTTCTTCCAAGGGTGATCAGGAAGGTCCTGGAGGAGAGGGCAGAGGTCCTGCTCCTGGCTCCACATTGGCCCAGGAGATCTTGGTTCACCGACCTCGTGAATCTCTCAGTGGCTCAACCCTGGAGGATCCCTCAGGTGAGGTCTCCTTCAGCCAGGGGGTGTTGGTCCACCCGGACGCTCAGTGGCTCCAACTGACCGCCTGGCTCTTGAGTGGAGCGCTCTGAGAGGGGACAATTTTTCCTCCAGGGTCATCAAGACTATTCAGGCCTCTAGGAGACCTTTCACCGAGCGCATATACTCCGCCACTTGGAAGGCATTTTGTACCTAGTGTACCAAGTCGGGTATTTCTCCAGTAGAGCTATCGATAACCCAGATCCTGGAATTCCTCCAGGATGGACTAGATAAAGGACTATCGCCCAACACCATCCGGAGGCAGGTGGCTGCCCTGTCCTCAGTATTGGCTTGTGGATCGTTGGAATCACTCGCCCAGCATCCCACAGTCCGCAGATTTCTCAGGGGCGCGACTAATCTGTGTCCTCTGATAGTGCACAGGTAGCCCACCTGTCCAAGGTATTGAAATCCCTCACTGGGGCCCCATATGAACCCTTACGATTGGCCAGCCTGCACTTCTTTCGTATAAGGTGGCATTTTTGGTGGTCATTACATCGGCCAGGTGGATTTCTGAGCTAGCTGCTCTATCAGTGAGGAGAGACCTGTGTGTTTTTCACACAGATAGAGTAATTTTGCGGATGGACCCCTCCTTCATACCCAAGGTGAACACTTGGTTCCACAGGGCGCAGGAACTGATCTTACCCAACTTCTGCCCTAACCCAGTCCACTCCTTGGAGAAGAGGTGGCACACCTTGGATGTGAGGAGGGCCCTCCGCATCTATGTTAAGAGGACTGCCAACCTGAGGAAAACAGAGGTCCTGTTTATTTCCTTTCAACCAGCTACCTTAGGTAACAGGGTCACACCTTCCACCGTGGGGCGGTGGCTTAGATTAACCATTGCCAAGGCATATGAGCTACAGTCCCTTCCTAGACCCACGCGAGTGACAGCGCACTCAACCCAGAGCGCGGCTATGACAGCAGCGTGGGCAACGCAGGCCTCTCTAGAGGAGGTCTGCAGAGCGGCCACTTGGTCTTCTCCTTCTCCATTTATTAAGCATTATCAATTGGACATCTTCGCCTCAGCGGAGGCGGCATTCGGTCGCCGGGTCCTTCAGTGTGTCCATACGGAGGGGGAGACCTCGGACCAGACTGTAGCCCACCCATAGGACAGCCAGCTTTGGTATGTCCCATTCCTGGATGCTATCTCCACTATGGAGAAGGGGTATTGGTCTTACCTGATAGGCTCCTTCTCGTTGGGTGGAGATAGCATCCAGTCCCACCCTGAAGACTATCTGGTCCTTGATCAGCAAGGAAGCTCTTCGATAACGACACGTCGAGTCTGTCACTTCGTCTTCGTCAAAAGCTGGGAAGCCCTAGCAACAGAGGCGTGGCATTGCAACTCTGACAGACTCAGTCCAATCAACTGAACAGACGAGGTAATAATCGTCTGTAAATGTGATCTTTGTATTACATTATGTAAAGTAAAAATATATGCTCTTTAAAACAAGTTATATAAAGGATTGCAGATGTACATATTAATATCTTAAATAAGAAATAAGTGAAAACTAATTAGCCTTGAAGATGATTATATCTTATTTTCATTGCAGTAATGCAACATTTGGCTGCCATGCAGGTAATAGTGGGCTTTGTGTCTTACTGATAGAATATTCATGTAGAAATTATCTTATCTTCCTGGAAATTTATTTATTAGGGGCAGAATATAAATAGACATAATACTACTGTAAAATTTACAATGTAATAATCCATGTGAAATGGTTATGATCTCATTGCCACTACGCAGGCAGGTGAGCTCGATTAATGGATTTTAGAATATCTGCCTTTTAGTAAAGCAGATGGTAAGCTATTGTGTCTGGCTTTGAAGAAGATTGTCCTTGGCCTCCAGAGAGAAAGGTTCTCTAAATATTTTGCTGGTTCTCAAATGCTCTTGTTTATCTATTTTTTGCGATGTAGACATTGATTGTTAACTTTAGCTTGAAACTCCATATATTTTATTCTTCGGCTGAGTAGGTGTTTAACTTGAAATATTGGAATGGTGCTGAGAGCCAACAGAGTGTGAACTTTTGCAATGCAGGCTATCTATGCAACTTAAATGGGTAAAGCTATAAAACACTGGATTTTTCAGCCCACTAATTCATCACCATCTTCCAGGCCCTTATCAGGATTGCAATAATTTATTTTTCAAATCTTAGCAGGGTATTTGCAGTTACATTGGATATAGCGAGAATTGATCCCAGAATTTTTGTTTGGACTGATTCCTGGACATTCTTTGTGTAAATTCCCACTTGTGTATCGAAGAGGATTTTGAGCTAACAATTTGGTCTCAAAGACTTGCCACAGTAATTGGTTGACCTCCGTTTGTGTTAAAAAAAAAAGTGCTTAGAAGCATTTGAGGATCTCACGGCTGACTCTACTACTAGCTAGATTACAGTTGAGACCGGAACCTTTATCGCTAAGCTGTACAATTGTAAAATGTCTCAAAGATCTCAAAATGATGCCACAAGATAGATTTAAAATGAAATTAATCACTGACTGTAATTATTCCATAACTAAATTATACTTTTATATTTAACATGCCAGACATAATGATTTAAATAAACCAAGTTTTAATATTGTACTACTAAGTTCTTAAAAGAACAAAATGAATTTAGCTCAGTCCAAGAAAAACATAAAAATGTATTTTACTGTATATAATGTATATTTAATTCCCAATTTTCTGGAAAAAACACTCATTTTTTTCTTCCTTATTTTTAGAATTTACAGAAGTTTTACATTTCTAGGTCAGCTAAATGTTAAAAAAATTTTGACTAATAAAATTCGTTGGACATTCTTCATGGTAACTGTATTTCTTAATATCCATATGAACAAGAAAATCATCACTGCTGTGTGAGAGTATTTTAATCTTTGTACTGTATTATCTACTTAAAACAAATATTTGGTATTTTTTTTTGACTTTTATATTATTGACGAGTGATTATTCAGTTGTATTGCATCAGTGTTGCTTTCTTTCCTTGCAGCTGGGAAACTGTATAGATATGGTGTGTATATATATATATATATATATATCCTTAGGCTAATGTCAGCTTGGAGAGTTGTTAATAGAAGAAAAGGGGCGTTGGTCTTATCTGATACACCTCTTCTCAGAAGGGTGGATATAGCATCCAGGAACGGGTTAAATCCGTCTGCTCTCTGATTGGACTGAGTCTGTCAAAGCTGTTCAGGTCCTGCCCTTGTTATTATGCTTGACAGCTTGAAACGAAGAAGCGAAGCGACAGACTCTGTTGTGCCACAGTCAATTAAATACATTCCTCCTGACTCTGTTGTGTGATAGTTAATCAAATATACTCCTGCAGAACCGAAGCCAATAGTCGGCGTTGACAATACTGGGTGGGGCTGGATGCTATGTCCACCCTTCTGAGAAGAGGCGTATCAAGTAAGACCAACGCCCCTTCTCCCTCATGGTGGATATAGCATCCAGGAACGGGACATACCAAAGCTGGCTGTCCAAACGGGCAGGTGACATTGGTAGCCCCACTGTTACTGAGGGTCTAGTCCCTAATGACCTGCTGCAGCACTCTCCTCCCAAATGCCGCCTCGGCCGAAGCATAAACATCGACTTTATAGTATCGCACAAAGGGAGATGGTGTTGACCAAGTTGCTGCACGGCAAACTTCCTCGAGAGATGCTTGAGTCGCCCATGCTGCGGAGGTAGCCGCGCTCCTCATGGAGTGTGCCGTTATGTGTGCAGGTACCATCTGTGATTGAAGCTCGTACGCCCGTGCGATAGTTGATCGAATCCAACATCTGACTGTGGAAGGCATCACCTTACGGCCCATTGAAAAGGGTTGGAAGGAGAGAAAAAGTGATTCGGACTTGCGAAATCCTTCAGTCCGTTTGATGTAAATGCGCAGTGCACGTCATATGTCAAGCTTATGCCACCTCCTTTCCAATTGGTGGACCGGCTTCGGACAAAAGCTAGGGAGAACAATCTCCTGCGCCCGATGAAACCATTTATTCATCTCAGGCAGAAAGGCCGGATTGAGTCTAAGAACGACCTTGTCCATATGGAATATACATAGGTCCGGTCGACTGATAGAGCTGCCAGCTCAGACACCCTTCTGGCCGACGTAATAGCTACTGATAACACCACCTTACATGTAAGGTGACGTAAAGTCGCTTCTCGGAGCGGTTCATACGGCGGATCGATCAGGGACCGCAAAACTTTCGGCAGGTCCCAAGTAGGGTAGCGATGAATGACCGGTGGCGCGATGTTAGATGCTCCTCGTAAGAAACGGCGAACCTTTGGATGCTGTGTCAAAGAATCGGTGCAGTCAACAGACAAAACGGACAATAAGGCCGCCACCTGTCGCCGTAACGTGTTTGGGCTAAGGCCTTTCTTGAATCCGTCCTGGAGAAATTCGAGAACGTTGTTCACCGAAGCCTCTGAGGGAACAACATTCGCCTTCTCACACCATCCGCAAAAGGCTCTCCACGTAGCGTCGTAGATGCGGTTGGTAGATGGTCTGCGAGAAGCTTGCATCGTGTTGATTACCCTGGAGGAGAGATTGTCCTTCCTCAGAGCGACCCGCTCAAGCCCCAGGTGGTCAGTTTGAACCACTGAGGATCTGGGTGGATCAAGGACCCCTGGGTGAGAGAGTCCGGCCTCTGAGACAACCTCCAGGGTGGAGACATGGAGAGATTCAGCAGATCTGCAAACCACGGTCTGCGTGGTCAGTAAAGTGCTACGAAGTTGACCTCCGCCCTCTCTTGTAGAATCTTCCGTATAACTCGAGGTATGAGTGGAAGCGGCGGGAACGCGTAGAGAATGCCGTTGGGCCACCGGACCCGGAGAGCGTTGGTTGCGACTGCCCCCGGGGTTGCAAATCGCATGATGTAATTGCCGAGCTGGGCATTGCTCGGAGTAGCAAATAGGTCCACTTCCAGCATTCCGAATCTGTCCGTCAGTTCCTTGAATAGTGCCGGATGCAATCGCCATTCTGCGTGGTCCACCGAGGACCAGCTGAGCCAGTCGGCTTGTACATTGGCGACACCCGAAATGTGGTCTGCCTGAAGGGAGAGGAGGTGTTTCTCCCCCCCCAAAGGGCCAGCTGACAGGCCTCCGACATCAGGGACTGGGACCGTGTTCCTCCCTGGTGGCTGATGTGCGCCTTGGCCGCAATGTTGTCGGTCATCACCAACACATGATGGCCTGTCACCAATTGGCTGAAATGGCAAAGGGCTAGATGTATTGCCCGTAGCTCCAGCCAATTTATGCTGCATTGGCTGTCCTGTCCGGCCCACTGACCTTGGACCATATGAGAAGCAATGTGGGCACCCCAGCCCGTCAAACTTGCATCCGTTGTCAGGACCAGCCGATCTGGTTCCCTAAGACCGCTAAAGGCGCCAACCGTTCTCTCCTGATGGTGACTATCATGTCCTTAATGCTAGCCTGTCGGTCTTGGGAGAGGTACACCATACCCTGAACCAAATCAATAATGGCCCCCAAATGGAGTAGTCTGGTAGATGGCATCAAGTGGCTCTTCTCCCGGTTAATGGAGAACCCGTGGTGTTCCAGGACCTGGATGGTAGTCTCTAAGTCCCTCTGGGCCTGAAGATGGGATGAGGATTGAATTAATATATCATCCAGATAGCACTGGACACGCATGGGTAAAGCCCTCAGGGTGGCCGCCAGAGCCGCCAGTAGTTTCGTGAATACTCTAGGGGCCGAAGATAGCCCAAAGGGCATAGCCCTATGTTGATAATGAGCCCCATTGAACTGGAATCTCAAGTAATAATTGGCACATGTAAATATGCCTCTGTGAAGTCAATAGAAGTGAGGAAATCGCCCTCCCTAATGCCCTCCAAGATCGTGGATAGTGAGTGCATTTTAAACCGTTTATAGATGACATAACGGTTGAGTCGTTTTAAATCTAGAATCGCTCTCCATCCCCCCGAAGACTTCGGGACCACGAACAATATCGAGTAGAATTCTTGGCTGCGTTGATCCTCAAGGACGACCTTGATGGCGTGGATATCCAGCAAGTGCTGAATAGCTGTCTCCATGAGGATCCTCTTGGTCGGTACCCTAGAAACCGGACACCGTAGACAAAACCTCGGGGGAATGGAGTGGAATTCTAGAGAGACCCGATCGAATTGTCTCTCGAACCCAAACGTCTGATGTGGACTCTCCCCATTGGTCCGCAAAATAGGCCAGCCGGCCCCTGATGGGGTGCTTGGGAATGCACTCACTGAGGACGGCGGGACAAATGACCTCCTCCCCCTCGAAAGGGCCGTCTAGCTCTGAAGGGGCGTCCCCTGTTCGCTTGTTCGGTACTTTGCCTCTGTCTTTGGCCAGCAAACCCAAATGATCTCTGGTGAAAGTTACTCGTACCAGAGGAACGATAGGAAGGGCGCCTAAAGTAAGGCGACCTTCTGAAATCACCCCATCTGGAGACCAAAGGGAGAACCTTTCTATGGTCTTTTGATTCTGTCAACAATGGATCCAAGCATTCTCCAAACAGGCTATCCCCGGGGAAGGAAGCTGTCGCCAACCGCCACTTGTGGCGTGCGTCCGCCTGCCAAGATTTGAGCCACAGCATCCTCCGTGCAGCCACCGAAGCCCCGATTGATTTGGAAGCAAACCGGGCTACGTTTAATGTGGCATCCGCAGTCAATTGAGTCGCCACTGTCAACTTGTTTATGTCCTGTTTCACACGAACATCAGTGGTAGGCGTACTCTCCTGCAGTTGGCGAAGCCAAATCAGGGATGTGCGAGAGAAAAAAGATGCTGTGGTAGAGGCGCAAATCGCCCATGCCACAACTTGATGTGCGCGTTGTAGAGACTGCTCTGATCTGCGATCCTCCGGTCGCAATGCCTCTGCTGGATCACCCAGCATATTGGAAGAATTGTGTAATGCGGCAACCGGGGCGTTGATGGATGGGACCTGAATAGTTTTAGCCAGGTCAGGAGCCACATTGTACAGTTTTCTCTCCGAGGCCGATGGATTGGGCCCCGTTCCAGGAGCTGACCACTGTCGAGTAATAATATCGACAAATAGTTTTGGAGATGGGACCACATCCTCCTCCGAGGTATGCTCCAAGAACAAGAAGGTCCTGGGCTGACTGCTGTTCCGGTTCAGGCGACACAGGAGCTAAGCCTGCCGTTATTTTTGCCTTGTGTAGGAGAGATTGGAACAAGTGAATCGGAAAAAGCCCCCTGAAAGCCAGCTGCTCCAACGGCATACTGTCATCCTCCGATAACTCCAGGTCCTGATCCCCTTCTCCCTCTGAAACGTGGGACTGATCGTCCGCAGAAGAATGGTCAGACCCCTGCTCATAACCAGTATTGTGGTAGACAGGTGATTCTGAATAATGCCTGTGGCTATGGTGACTACCCCTGTCGCAATGGCATTCATGCCGCGACTGCTGAAGGCCCGTTGCAATGCCCTGGCGTATAGCTTCTGCTACAATGTCCTGCATATGGTCTGGTAAGCCGGGCCCTGAGTCCTCCGTAGGCCTAAGGCCAGCGGCCGTAGGAGTGAAACTAGCCTCTGGTGCGGATCTATCACGGTCCACGGGAAAAGAAGGACGCTCCGAGAGAGGGAGGAAAGCCGATCTGGACCCCCAAATATCTGCATTGGAGCTTGGAACCACAGAGTCTAAGCGAGAGATGCCTTCCTCTGGAGCCGTGGTTCCCTGGTCAGTTGATGTGGCCGTACCCGTGCGTGCGTGCTCGCGCTGTGCTGCCTTGTCACAAATCTTATCCAGCGCCTTATGGCGGTGTTGTTCTGCATTACTAACCGCCCTGGAAGACCTGGAGGAAGATGTCTCTCTCCTTGTCTGACTGGAAGAGCGGTCAGAGCCCCCTGACTGATGACGGCCCTTGCGGCCCTTTTTAGGGTCCGCTGTGGAAGAGCTCGATGCCTTCGACGGCATGACGTAGTAAATAATTTATATTGATATTTGTGCCTAGTTCAGTCAGTGGCCAGCTGGCCGGGCCCGCACGAAGAAATGGCTATTTAGCCTCAACAAGACTATGTGATAACCTCTGCCGTGCTCTGGTGGAGCGTGGCCCTTGACAGTTCTGCCTGCTCTGGTGGAGCGTGGCATTTTAAATTGCCTAGGTTGATATGGCCGTCCAGCTGTGCCCTGGTGGGGCGTGGCAATATATGCAGAAGCCGTGCCCTTTTGGGGCGTGGCGTAGCCTGGATCCCCTCTTTGCCGTGCCTTGGGGCGTGGCAAGCTCTAAATATGGGAGCGTAAAAACTCCACTGAGTGTCTTTGTAATTAGCAGCTGTTCCTGGGGCAGGTATTTAGGAAGGCTGTCACCCCTTCCCTCTAGGCAGGTTACTTTCCGATATTTGAAAGGGAGGCAGTCACTCTCCCTGCAGCTCTGGGCAGCTAAGCAGCTAAGGGGTTTTGTCACTTTCTCTGTCCACAGTCTCTACTGTTAGGATTGGTATTGTCTGGCAGTCAGCAGGAAGTAAGGCAGCGCCAAGTCCTGTTATTTCACAGCCTCGCACCCGAAAGAAAAAAACCCAGAGCTTAAAATGGCCGGTGGCACTTTAAAATGGCCACCGCAACCGCCAATTTTCCTCATGACGTTATCAGTCTGATCGCACAGGCCAAACGGCTGTCAAGCGACCCGAGGCCCCCCGGCCACTCTGACACCCTAACGAGACGATCCGATGTCAAGGAAATAAGCAGCTGTAATAATGAGACGAAATTAAGAGCACGATCGTCTCCTCATACAGGCAGCGATGACAGGCTGCCTGAGGCACCTGGAGCCGGCCCTCAAGCCCCGAATTTAAACTGCAACTTACAGTTCACAGATCTCAACAGTGAATCAAAGAAATACCAGTCTCAGAGAACTCCCAACTAATCTGGTCTAATTCAACTCAGGCTAATAGGTGGAATAGCAACCAAAAATAGGTTAATTGGCACAGGAGGAAAGAGTGGCACAACCGTCCTCGCTGAGTGACTGAGTGAAAAAGCTGTCAAGCATAGTAACAAGGGCGGGACCTGAACAGCTTTGACAGACTCAGTCCAATCGGAGAGCAGACAGATTTAACCCGTTCCTGGATGCTATATCCACCATGAGGGAGAATCAGCTTTTAGCACTTAGCACTTAGACTTACATATCACTTTACAGTGCTTTACAGCCCTCTCTAAGCGGTTTACAGAGTCAGCATATTGCCCCCAACAATCTGGGTCCTCATTTTACCAACCTCGGAAGTATGGAAAGCTGAGTCAACCTTGAGTCTGGTGGGATTTGAACTGCCAAATTGCAGGCAGCCGACAGTCAGCAGAAGTAGCCTGCAGTACTGCACTCTAACCACTGCACCATGGAGGTGCATTTTTCTTCCCTAAATGAGAAGCTTAGGATTCTTTATAAGTTTCAAACCTGCAAAAAGTTCAGTAATTTATCTGGACCAGAAATGTAGTACTACAGAAGGGCATTATTTGTAGTTTTATAGATATCATGGGGATTGCCAGTTCAGGAAGTGACTTCTTTGATGATTAGCAAATTTTACCTTGCCTTTTGATGGTTAGATGCATTCTCCATTGATAACCTTGTCTTCCTATAATAGTGCTTTTTCCCTGAGGCATCCTAGAGAATAGGATATTGTAATAAAATTGCATAGAGATTTTTGATGCAAATGGGGCAACTGAAAAAGTCATACTTGAGAGGTTATTTGCTAGGGGAGAAATCCAGATAATGTAATTTTTGTCAAATCCAACAATGCCTGGTTTCCTGAAACTGTCTTTTGTATCTTACCATGTTTTTTTTTTCTGTCAAGTTTTTTTAATTTATATATAAGTATTCTGAATACAGTGTATTGTCCGGGCATGCCATTTTACAAACGAAAAAAAAAAGATAACAATATACTGATAGCAATAATAGTGATATAACAAAATAATTCTAACCATATTTATAATTATATATAATTGTATTTTACCATGTTTTGATTAACCATTATGATGAAGGTATTTTAGGAATAGAATTCCAAGGCACAATTCTCTGGAATCCAGTACACATTGGGAAACTAATACCTTTGAAATATTTGCTAATTCATCTCATCTCCCACCTTTATCATATCAAAAGTTAAATGTACATTAATTTGCATATATCATCTTGTGAAAGATGTTTGCAATATGTATATATACTGACCTCATGGTGATGCTAAATGAAATATAGCTCATAATTAAAAGTCAAATTGTTAATGTAAAATGCAAACCTTTACTTCCCATAGACTCCTGGGTTGATGAAAAATTCATGTTCTGTCCTTAGGATTATAACAGCATTATTTTAGTTGGCAAATCAAAACAGTTCTGTATGTTTTTTGTGTACAGGCACTCCCATTACGTAGAAACTAATAGATAATTTATGTGCTGTATTTCTTAAAGATATTTGCTAACCTGAAATTTAATTGCTTGCAGCTGTCTTAGTAATGTTAATACATTAATACTTAATTGCAATTCTTCTTGTATGGCAGGGCTCAACATTTCTCTTGCGTAGAAAAATAACTTCTAAAATTCACGCATAAAATGCCTCACAACATTCTGATCAACTGATTCATTTTAGACTCTGCATCTGCAATAGTTCATCAGCAACAAAATTTCACTTATTTTCTGTATTACCAAATATACATTTTCCCTGTGCAAAGGGATGATTGTCAGCTTGTCATCATGAGAAGGAATGGCATCACCATGCCTGGACAGAGAAGAAGGGTGCAGCTGTAACCTTAGCCTCACATTGTGGGATATATCTATCTTTATAGCTAGCTGTGGATTTAGATAGCTGTCTTTATACCTAGGTGTGGAACTATTTCCAAGATGAGCTCAACTGAGATTGGCTGACTGCGAAAGTATTTTTCTGTAGAGTATACATACACGTGAGGCAGTTTTTATTTTCTGCTACCAATGAGCTGGCACTTTGTTTTCCCCTCCATCCTTCCCTTAGTCCAGCCATTTAGTTTGCCTTCACCTCATTTGTTATACCCATGGAAATGATAAGGAAGAAATCCTGACTTCTTTGAGCTAATAGTTACCGGCCAAGAGACGGATCCCCCCCCCGCTTATTTTTTGCCCAAATATGGTCATGAGCTGTAGAAAATAACTTGAGGTCACATACAGCCTGTGACTTTGAGTCCTGTGATACTACATGTTCTCCACACCTGTGCAAGTTCACATAAATTCTTAAATGAGTTCTGGAATGTGTTGACCTTTCAGATTAATCCAGAGTTCAAGGCAAATTTCAGCCTTTTCCATTGTTCCCCAAATTTTTCCACCCAGTATTTGTTTTCCAACTGTTGGGAACTCTTTTCTTTGTGAGAAAGCAACAGAAGAGAGGCCTTTGTTTTTTCTGGGAAGAGGTAGCACAATATATTAGCAATCATATACATACATTTCATGAGTTTGCTGTAATATGTATGTTTCATTATTCTTGAAGGTTTTTAAAATTCTCCAGTGTGCTGAGTAGAGAATCCAAGGAATGGGTTAACTCTGCCCTTCTGCTCGGAGACTGAGTCTGTCAATCTTCTGGTCACGCCTCCTTTGCCTGTGTGTGCCCCAGTTTTTGACTCAGTCTTTGCTCAGAAGAGACGTTTGAAAAAGAACTGCTTCAGAGAACTGACGATACAGAGATATTTCCTTGGATCCTCACTCAACTGTCACAGTAAGGCAATTGGTCTCGCGTGAGTATTCGCTGGGATAGCGAACCACTTGGCTGGCTCCCCGGTCCGCCCGGCATAGCCGCCTCAATCTGGCTCAGAAGGACAGAGCCGAGGTCCCTGCCATTTTCCCGCCTTTAGGCGGAGGGGACTAGAACTGCATTCCAGCTTAGATGACAGAGCCGAGATCCCTGGCACCTTCCCGCACAGCGGAGGGGACTAAAGTCACTGCCCGGTTAATTCCGGTGCATACTATTGACTGAAAGTCTCTGCCTGGTTAACTCCAGTGCATACTATTAACGGGAAGTCACTGCCCGGTTAACTCCGGTGCAGACTATTAGCGGCAAAGCACAAAACAGCAGAGAGAAAAAAGCCGCGGCAGCAGGGTTCATTGCGAACGAGTCTGCCTTGTGGAATATAGACGCTCTGATTGCGAAAATGGCAGCTCCCGCACCATCAGGCAGCCACGAGGAACCGGGCATCAGTGGGCAAGACCAGGGTTCCCCAGTCCAGTCCCAGATTACCAGGGAAGGCTCCTCAGTGCCGAAATCGGCAATTAAAGGAGCGGCTGCCCGAATTAGGACAAAAGCCTTATCTACAAAAAAGGTCTATAAGGCCGAAGAGAGGGATGCCAGGAGGCGTCAGAAAGCCCTGGACAAACAAATGGTCAAAGCTGAGAGAGAAGCAAAGCGTCACAGACAGGCAAACTCCCCAAGGGGAGAAGCTGCCACTTCCCGCGCTTTTACAATTCAGCCGTTAGAGCCTTTGGATGAGGCAAGGCAATTGAATGCTCTCAGCTCACAAGCCTGGTCATCAGATGGCGCCAGAGAGCAATCCTCTCAGCCTCTATTAGACAGCAACGAGCCTTTTTTTGTTCCACTGTCAAATCTGCTTTCAGCAGAAAAAAATTGGGGGCCACCCTGAAATAGGATGAAGCCTGCTCCAGAGGCCACCTTTACTCCCACAGTGGCGGGGCTCCACTCAAGGGAGAACCGGGGCCATGAAATTTCTGATCAACTGAAACTTCTGATTTCTGAGGCCATTGCACAAGGCATTGCTGCAGGCTTGCAGCAAGGACGTCAGACAACCTCTGTGGCATCTGACACTTCCCTGCAGTAAGGCCAACACCTTGCTCCCCAGGCTCAAAGCGATTTGGTGGCCTTCCAAGGGCCTCGTTCACCCACTTCATCCATGCAGAGCAGAGAGTCGCTCTCAGGAGACGAAGACCAGAGAGAACTGGTGCTTTCAGAGGATGAGGGGATGGCCCCAGACCCCCCAGTCTATTTCACCCGGCCCTCTTTAAATCTCTCCTATACAAGGCTAAAACCACAGCTCACATGGGAGCTGACCCAAAGGCATCAGAGTTGGTACTGGGCCTGACGGATCCAAGTGAGTTGCTTTTTTCAGAGCCAACAATGTAGAGTGAGGAAATTCCCTCACCCCAAATATTCCTGGACGTAGTCCAGAGGCAATGGACCCACCCAGAGGCTTATCGACCTCCAAGTGGGATTGACAAAAAATTTTTTAACGTGGCCCCGGCCCTCACTGAGGGGTTGCAAATGCTGACAATTGATGGACCCGTGGCGGCCTTAGCGTCCTCCACCATCCTGCCTAATGACACAGAGGATGCTCTGAAGACGGAGGATAGGAAGCCAGAGATGATACTCCGCAAGGCCCATCAGGCGGCTGCCTGGGCGGTTAAAGCGGCAACTGCCGCGTCTTTCTTCAACCGAACCTCCTTGCTCTGGCTTAAACAGATGCAAGAGAGAATTCCGCCGCTCCCACCAGGACATTAATAAACTGGTAGCGGCAATGGAATTTTTGGCTGATGCCACCTTAAATGCCAAATTCACTTCCAGGGCCATTGCTTCATCGTTGACAGCCTGCCGCCTGCTGTGGCTTTGCCACTGGCAGGCAGACATGAGATATAAATGGAAGCTAGCCTTTGCTCCCTTTAAGGGTAGCAAGCTGTTTGGAGAGACCCTGGAGCTCATTCTGGTGGAGTCCAAAGACAGGAGAAAGGTCCTGCCTTCTCTATACAGGCGAGCTGACCGCTGTCCCTCGCCTTATTTTCGTAGGCCTCCATTCAGGCCTACAGACACTGGCTTTGACACTCCTCACCCCCCAGAGGGCGTACTCCCACAGACAGGACCGCCAACCGGAAAGATCCAGATTTAGGGATAGGAACAGGCAACAATTCCAGGCCAAACGGCCATTTCATGGCTCAGGAAGTCTCCCCTCTCAACGCTCCAGATGACTGCGAGCCCAACCCTCCCATTGTTGGCCGCCTAAGTCCAATGGGAGGCAACCACGACAGATACTTGGGTCCTGAACACGGTGAGACTAGGTCTCACCCTCAAATTTCTCTCCACACCCCCGAGATTCTTCGTTTGTTGCCCCATCTCGAGGGACAACACAAAGAGAGGCCTCATGGAGGCTGCAATCCAACACTTGTTGGACATTCAAGCTATCGAACCGGTCCCAGAGGATCAACAAGGGCAGGGATTCTACTCCATCCTATTTGTAGTCCCAAAGACCTCGGGGGGGGGAGCAATTCTGGACCTGAAGAGATTAAACATCCACCTGGCTTACAGGAGATTCAAGATGCAGTGCCTCCAGTCCATACTGGAGAGCATCCGAGAAGGCAACTTCCTAACATCCATAGACCTGACTCCACGTGCCTATTCTACCATCCCACCGGCGGTTCCTGAGGTTCTATTATGCGGGCTGACACTATCAGTACAAGGCCATACCATTTAGCCTGTCCTCAGCGCCCAGGACTTTCACCAAATTACTGGCGGCACTGGCAGCACACCTCAGGGCGATCCCCGTGCACGTCCAATGTTACCTGGATGATATATTGATACAGTCCTCTCACCTCCGGCCGACAGAGGATCTGCAAGTCACAATCCGTGTCCTCCAGGATCACGGATTTTCCATCAATTTCGAGAAGAGCCACCTGGCTCCTTCCAACCGACTGCTATACCTGGGGGCGGTCATAGATACCAGGTCGTGCAAGGTCTCTCTATCCCAGGAGCATCAGGTCAGTATAAAGACCTTGGCGAGTCGGATCCGAGCAGACAGAACAGTGTTCCTGGTCCTCCTCTCGCAATTCCTGGGCAATATGGTGTCCTGCATATCAATCATCCCTTGGGCATGCCTGCACGTCAGAACCTTAGAATGGTTTCTCCTGCCCTACCAAAGGTCCGGCAGGAGCAACTCAAATGCCAGGATTCAGGTTCCACCAACTGTACTTCAATCCTTCCAGTGGTGGATGTGCCGGGCCATAACTAAGGGATGTGCTTTCAAGGAGCCCAGATGCCTGACCATCACCACAGACGCCAGCCTCTTTGGCTGGGGTTCCCACTTCCAGTCCCAGATGGCACAGGGGCAGTGGACTCAGGCAGACCTGAGGAACAACATCAACTGGCTGGAGCTCAGGGCAGCCCACTTGGCCCTCCGATGGTTCCAGGACACAATCTCTGGACACCATGTACTCATTCTGATGGACAATGTGGCCACCAAGGCCCATATCAACCACCAAGGGGACACCCACTCCAGGTCCCTCATGTAAGAAGCCGAACTATTGGGCCTCTGGGCAGAGAGACATCTCTTCATCTGAGCAGAGCACATCTCGGGGGTAACGAATGTACAGGCAGACTGGTTCAGCAGAACCACAGTCGACCACTCAGAGTGGCGCCTTCATCCAGACCTATTCAGGGAACTATCAACAAGGTTCGGCCCTCCGATCCTGGATCTGTTCGCCACCCCGTCAAACACCCAGCTGCCCAGGTTTTACACCAGGTTTGCAACACCGGAGGCGGAAGGGGTCAATGCACTCCACAGTCCATGCCCCTGAGGGCTACTATATGCCTTTCCTCCTCTTCCCCTCATTCCAGGGGTAATCAGGAAGATGCTGGTGGAGAGGGCAGAGATCCTGCTCCTGGCTCCCCACTGGCCCAGATGTCCGTGGTACGCAGATCTGGTCAGCCTGTTGGTATCCAGGCCCTGGAGGATCGCTCAGGACAGAATCTCCCTCAGTCAGGGGGCCTTAGTCCACCCAGAACCACAATGGCTCCAACTGACTGGCATTTGAGCGGAGAGTTCTGAGGCAGGACAATTTCTCCAACAAAATAATACAGACAATCCAGGCCTCTAGGAGGCCATCAACTAACAGAATTTATGACTCAACTTGGAAAGCCTTTTGTAGCTGGTGCTCCAAAGGTCACATTGACCCCATCTCAGTATCAGTGGCCCAGATCCTGGAATTCCTTCAGGAAGGGCTGGACAAGGGCCTGTCCCCTAATAACGTACACAGGCAAGTGGCAGCTCTGGCCTCGGTGTTACCCTGCGGGGATCTGGAGTCCCTCGCTCAACACCCAATTGTGCGCAGTTTCATTAGAGGCGCAACTAACCTAAAGCCTCCTGTGGTACACAGGTACCCCACCTGGGACCTGCCCAAAGTGCTACAAGCTCTCACCTCTACGCCTTTCGAGCCGTTATGGTCAGCCAGCCTGCGCTTCCTTACCTTCAAGGTAGCCTTCCTCGTGGCCATCACTTCGGCCAGACGAATATCTGAACTGGCAGCCCTCTCTATAAGAGAGGACCTATGCATATTCCATTCAAACAGGGTGGTTCTGCGGTTGGATCCCTCCTTCCTTCCCAAGGTGAATTCCTTGTTCCACAGGACACAGGAAATAATCTTGCTAGACTTCTGTCTGGGCCCGATCCATGCCCTAAAGAAGAAGTGGCATACCTTGGACGTTAGGAGGGCCCTCTGCACCTACATCAAGAGAACAGCCTCCCTGAGGAGGACAGAATCCCTGTTTGTATCTTTCCAGCCCTCTATGCTGGATAACAAGGTTACACCATCAACCGTAGGCCGGTGGATATGGGCGTGCATCGCCAAAGCCTATGAACTTCAGGCTCTCCCATTGCCTAGGCGAGTGACAGCCCATTCTACCAGAAGCGCGGCCACGACGGCTGCGTGGACGACACAGGCCTCTATCGAGGACATCTGTAGGGCAGCAACATGGTCCTCTCCATCCCCATTCATAAGACACTACAAACTGGACGCCTTCGCTTCAGCTGAAGCGGCCTTTGGCAGGCGGGTGCTCCAGAATGTGCATATAGACTCGGGACCAGACTGCTACCCACCCTTAGGACAGCCGGCTTTGGTATGTCCCGTTCCTTGGATTCTCTGCTCAGCACACTGGAGAAGGGGCGTTGGTCTTACTTGATACGCGCTTTCTCGGTGTGCTGAGAGAGAATCCAACCCCACCCTGGCGACTGTCTGGTCCAGAGTCCAGGAGTGGCCAGAATCAGCACTGGAAATATGTCAAGTCAATTGCTACGCCTTCATCAAAACACAGGCACACACAAGCAAAGGAGGCATGACCAGAAGATTGACAGTCTCCAAGCAGAAGGGCAGAGTTAACCCATTCCTTGGATTCTCTCTCAGCACACCGAGAAGTAGCGTATCAGGTAAGACCAACGCCCCTTAATTCCAATTCTTGGTAGTTAGTCTTGAGGACTGTACATAGATATTCAATGAGAGAGAAATATGAAAGTATTTGTTTATTATTTTAGCTGTAGGTGATGTGTGTGTGTGTGTGTGTGTGTGTGTGTATGTATGTGTATGTGTAAAAAATCTTATGTGGCAGTACTGTTAGAGCAACCATAAAGCCTTTGAACTCTTAATTCCAATGTCTGAGGTATCCTTAATTGCCTGTTTAAGATGGGACTTGGAGATGTGTGCTTTACAGGTAGTCCTTGACTTACTATCAAAATTGAGCTCAAAATTTCCATTGCTAAGCAAGACAGTTGTTAAGTGAATCACTGAATTTTGATCACATGAGCATGGAATGCTGCAATCGTTGTAAATGTGAAAAATGGTGATAAGTCACTTTTTTCAGTGTTGTTATAACTTTGAATGGTCACTAAACAAATGGTTGTAAGTAGAGGATTTCCTGTAGTAGCAATAAATCCAGATAATACAGTAATGGAATTGAAATGCCGAATGGCCAAACTATCAAGAGCCATCAGGATGAAGCTTATAAGCATCTGGTCAGTTGGATAATATCAAGTATGGACAAGGTAGATTGAAGTCCCAGGAAAGTACATGTCATACAGTTTAAAATCTACAGTGGACAAAATACTAAATTGCCAAGAAATATGTATGTGAACATTCAAAAAGGTGTGCACTCTGATGGGATCTAGAAGATGAGCCTTTTCTGCTGTAGCATCTGTTCTTTGGAACTTCTGGAAATCTATCTTTTTTCAGCAGGTTTGGCAATCTCTTGGAACAGGGAGCTTGCAAAGTGGTTGTATTATTTGTGAGATTTTCATGCATTGTCCCATGGTCTTATTTATATTTATGTTTAATTATTTTTAAGACTTGTTTTAATTGTTTTGCTGGATGGTTGAATAAATTTGGTAAATAAATGGAGATGTGTATGGGTGGATAGATGGATGATAGAGGCCTGGAAACAAAGCTCTCTGCAGTAATTTTTTTTTTTACATGCTTAGATAATAGGAGAAGACTAATGGGAGTTAAGACTGTAGTCTACAATTCTCTAAAAGACTGTCAGGTGCAATTTTAATTTATAGGTTAGAATGAATTATCCAGCCATAAGAACTGTGAAACAGTGGAATTTTTTTAAAAAACAGCAATAAACTACTATTCCTCCTTCATTATCTAATGGAGATAAATGGCCACCATTTAAGGGTGGTCCCTTAAATTTCTGACTAAGAAGAAGGGATAAAACAGTGACCGGTAAGGTTTTTTTAGTTCATACATTTTATGATGTGCAAATTGTAACAAAATAAGATTATGCTTTACTTCTGATTAATATTAATGGAATGATTACAGCAGGAGTCTTCAAGCTTTTTGGGTTGGTGAGCACATTAAGAATTTTTAATTCATATAGGCAAAAATTTATATGATCTGAACAGAAACCATAGACATCTAACATCATATAATGGTCATTCTCACAAAATGAGTGCTGTGCCCTGGCAAGTAAAACATTACTCAAAGCCTCTTTACATGAACCTAGTAAATGAGTGAAGTTGCTCCCTGTAATCTCCCAAGATGCCCTTTAATACTTCAGCAAATCTTTTTACCTTTTCTAGGGAAATATACACATTTGTACCATTTTACTTTCTAAGGATTCTTTTAGAGTTTATGAAACATTTTGAAAAAGAAGCCATATTTCAGGCTTTCCAGTTGCACTATGCTAGCTTTCCATGTGTTTATTTTTAAGTATAACAATACTTTTAAAAATATCAGGCAAAGCATAGTGCATAGGAGACACCAAGTGTGCTGTTTACTGTCATCACTTTAAGGACCAGAATCTACAGGATATAGAAGAATTGTAAACATAGTAGAGAATTTAATTTAAGGGGTCTTATTAAGGACCCAATCACATTGAGATAATCTTATTAAAAGCTTTTACAAATTTTCCCCATATGCACAGATTATGCTTTTACTATTTTATGAAAAGAAATCTATACTTATATTAAAACTATTCAGCATATTTGTCATTTTTTCTTCTTTCCATTAACAGATACCTGATTAGTCAAGGAGCATATGTAGGAGCTGTAAACAGTGAAGGAAACACTCCATTAGATATTGCTGAGGAAGAAGCAATGGAAGAATTGCTTCAAAATGAAGTGAATCGACAAGGTAAACATAAAGATTTAGTGCAATAACTATGTGTAATGGTTAGGAAATTCCATATTGTAAGGAAAATTAATGATACAAGAAAATTAACTATAGAACACTAAAAAAAAATCCATATAACAGCATTCATTCATTTTGTACCAGCACTGATGCTTGATGAGTTTTCTGTAAATAATTTTATTTTGTCTTTTTCTCTGCAGCTCTTTCTTCTCACTTGTTTTCCTTTTCTTCCCAGTGTTGGTTCCCCCCCCCCCCCATTTTCATTCTTCTTCTTTCCTCTGTTTTTGCTGGGAGCAGGAATAGGAGACAAAATGGCATGCAGTTATAAACCAGATGGGATAAATTAATGTTTGCAAATGGGCTGCTCGTTTGATAGAAATTAGTTTTATAAAAACTGACAGTTTTCTCTTTGCCCGGATGGTGGTCTTTATTGGCATCTTGTTTGTATCCAATGTGTTCTTATACATATACAATTACATACATATACAATGTCAGGGTTCCAGGAAAACACCCTCAACAAAATAAAACTCCGAGGCTAGAAGTTCCTCAAAGTTCCAATTTATTAGAGATGTCATGTTGGAACATCTGGGGAAACCCGAATCTGAAAGCTTCCAGGGTTTCCCCACCTAGCTGAAAGTTCACAACCCTGCCCCACACCCACAAGCTCATCACATGGTCCAATCAAATCTTCACATTCAACTGGATACAGTCTCCGCGCAGGTGCAGGCATTTGTCCTTGAGTAAAGAATTTTGTTATGACTAAGTTTCTACAGCTCCAACAAAAAAAAAACCCTCCCAATTTCCCAGGCTAAAATATGTGGCAGTTGAAGCAAACAGAAATAATGGCTTCCAGAACTGACAGGCTTCCCCCCCTCAGGAAAGGAACGAATCCTGGAATGAAATAAAAGTCAGGGGTTAATACAAGTATCACATTAACCACCTCTCCCCCCCCCGGAGGACCCCTAGGCTTATCAGGGAATTTATCATGAAACTGCTTGACTAAGGCGTCTACATGAATATCCCAACTTTTCACCCAAGTAGCTTCAGACAAGGGGTATCCCTTCCAGTGCACTAAATATTGCAAATGTCCTCTTTGCAATCTGAAGTCTAAAATTTTCTTCACCTCATAATGAGTCTCACCCTGCACCACAATCGGCTTTGGGGGAGCAGCAGGTTGAGGTCTCAATCTAGATCCCACAGCAGGCTTCAACAGGCTGCAATGGAAAACAGGATGACTTTTTCCCAGTATGCGGGGGAGATTCAACTGTACACTCACTGGGTTAATCACTTTCACTATGGTGAAGGGACCTAAGTATTTCGGTCCTAACTTTTTACTTTTCAAACTCAAGCGTATGTATTTGGTAGAAAGACGTGATCTCCCACCCGAAAGGAGGGTTGGAGAGATCGGTATTTGTCAGCTTGCTTTTTGTATGCTTCGGGCGCTTCAGTCAGGGCTTTTTTTGCACTCTCCCAGCCTTTCTTCAATGACTCCATCCATTCATTTAGAGTCAGGGAAGAAGGCTGTTCTCTCGGCAATTCTGGCATAGGAACAAATTCCATGCCGCTCATAATCTGAAAAGGCGTCAGTCCCATGCTGCTGTGCACTGCATTATTGTAAACCACTTCTGCGAAAGCTGGGATGAATTGCTGATAGACGTTAGCGAACCCCAGTAAACTTTGCAGCTGTTTCCGGGTGCGAAGGGGTTGCCAGTCAAGTACGGCTCGCACTTTCCCGGGATCCATTTCTATGCCTTCGTTTGACACTCGGTAGCCCAGGTAGTCCAAGGAAGTTTTGTGAAATTCATACTTGGGCAGCTTCGTATAAAGCTTTGCGGCTAACAGTTTCTTCAGCACTTGTCGGACTAGTTTCACATGCTCTTCTAATGTCTCACTGATATGAGAATGTTGTCCAAGTAGACAAGAACTTATATAAGTGCTCATGCAGCACCTCGTTAATCAATTGCATGAATACTGTGAGGGCTCCTTGGAGACCAAAGGGCATAAATTTGAATTGGAAGCCACCCAAAGGGCAGTTGAAAGCCGTCTTCCACTCGTCTCCCTCCCTTATGCACACCCGGTAATAGGCTTTTCTCAAGTCTTTATGTGCACCCGGTAATCGGCTTCTCTCAAGTCCAGTTTTGTAAACACTTTCCCTTTTGAAAGGTAGTTCAGCATGTCTTTCATGAGGGGGAGGGGGTAGGTGTTTTCCACGCACACCGCATTTATTCCACGAAAATCAACGCAGAGCCTCATCCCCCCCATCTTTTTTCTCTTTAAATAGCACCGGGGCGGCTACTCTGGATTTTGCAGGTTGGATGAAACCCCGGGCCAGGTTGGTATCGATGTACTTCCTCAGCTCGGCCATCTCTTTTGGGGTCATTGAGTACATCTTTGCTTTAGGGAGTTTAGCCCCGGGTTCAATCTCAATCGCACAGTCGGTCTGGTGATGGGGGGGAAGGATGTTGCATTCTTCCTCACTAAATGCTTCAGCCAGGTCCCTGTATTCTTTGGGGACCTATGGAGTCCCAGGCAGGACTTTGATGGCCATCGTGACTGCCTCTCGGGGGGAGGGGCCCTGTGGGCTTGTCTCTGTGAGTCCTGCCTCAGGTGGGATGGGTGGCAATGGCCCCACACCTATCCTGATCTTTCGGTAGCCGTCCTCCCATTTAATCGTCGGGGCCCATTTGTCTAGCCAGGCGAGCCCCAGAAGGATTGACTCTGCCATTTTGTGGGCTACCATGAACTAGATGAGTTTTGTGTGGATCCCCAGTTCCATTCTGACAAGCTCAGTGACTCGTGTAGCAGGGGTGCCACCTATTACAGTCCCATCTACTTGCTCAAAGCGTATGGGGCGGTTTAAAAGGTGTGTCCTTATGCCTAGCTGCTCAACAATGGAGGAGCTAATCAGGCATCGGGTGCAGCCGGTGTCTATTACTGCTGCTACCTCCCCTTGCACCCCTGTCTCTGGCACTATCAGCTTGACTTTGACCACAAATGGGCGGATGGTTCCACTTACCATTGGGTCGTCTTCCCCATTGCTACCGCTGGCCGGCCCAGTCGGAAGGTCTTTGGTCGAGGTCTCTTCACTCCCTCCGGGGGGAGGGGGGACCTCTACTGCCTGCTGGGCGAACCGGCTGGCATCCGGAGGCTTTCGTGGAGCCCTTCGGCCCCTGGCAGCTGTGGTGGGACGTTGCTGTGGAACCGGTGCAGGTGCTAGGCATTCAGAGGCCCGATGACCCCCTTGTCCACAACGGTAGCATTTGATAGTCCCTGTAGGTTGAGCAGGGGGGGCCTCCGCAGGTTTAGTCAGAGGACGCCGACCAAGGTTCTCCTTGGGGTTCTCTCAGCAGAGGGTTTGCGGCATGGGTGGATTTCTCTATCCAGCGCTATTGACATGGTATACCAGTCTTGCAGCCGCTCGGGCATCCCTCCGATGCCACAGGCTGTTCTGACTTCTGGATCAATAGCTTCTTTAAAATAGTGCAGAAGTATTCTGTCCAGCCAATGCATTAGGTTTCCTGCGACACGTCTAAAGTCCCATACAAAGTTCTTTATTGGTCGACTACCTTGCTTCATCACCTTTTTTGTGGCCTCATTTTTGTTGATTCAGGTTCGTCAAATCTGGCCCAGAGCAGCTCAACAAAGCCGTCGGCATCATTTAGCTCAGCAGCTCCCTCATTGTGTAGCTGGGCTACCCAGTCTGCAGTGTCTCCCTCATTTATCCCATCTGCAGTCGCAGATACCAAGTCACAATCTATTTTGTACTGTTCTCAATACTGATCTATATGAGCCCAGATTCGGCTGAGAAAGTACGCTAGCTTGGCAGGCTTGCCATCAAAGGTTGCCCTGAACCAAGGCGGCGGTGGCCTCACCGGTGGAATCACCATGGCAACTGGCTGTTGGGCAGGGACCTGCTGGGGCGCTGTGATGGCCGGCGGGGCAGGGGTCTGCTAGGGCGCTGCAGCGGGTGTTGCTGTTGGCTGCTGGAATGCGGCCGGCGTTAGGACCGGGACCGGCTGTTGAGCTGCCATGGGGTGGAGATGTCATGTTGGCACATCTGGGGAAACCCTGGAAGCTTTCAGAAAGAACCCAGCTGAAAGTTCACAACCCTGCCCCACACCCACAAGCTCATCACATGGTCCAATCAAATCTTCACATTCAACTGGATACAATCTCCACGCAGGTGCAGGCATTTCTCCTTGAGTAAAGAATTTTGTTATGACTTAAGTTTCTACCGCTCCAACAAAAAAACCCCCTCCCAATTTCCCAGGCTAAAATATGTGGCAGTTGAAGCAAACAGAAATAATGGCTTCCAGAACTGACATATACACATATACATATAACATATACATATAACATACATATACATGCACATACATATACATATATATATACTTACACATATAATATATACATATACATACAATACATATACATATAATATATACATACTGTATAATATATACATATACATATAAAATACATATACATACAAGTGTATCATTTGGACATCCTTTCTGGAGGTGAGGGAATCCACAATTATTTTCAGCTTATTTTAACAATGTAGAGGAGCTGTGAGAATTTTTATCTGTATATTTTGGTGGAGAAGAAGAAGAGAAAGGTGATACTGAATGTAGGCTTCTTTTCCCTTTGAGATATAATAGTATGTAAGAAAAATACTTTGAAAAACTACAGTATATTCATGTTCTAGATAGCAAAGTATTTTAAAATTTGGAAATTAAAGGATTTTTCCCCAGCTTGGCTGATAAGATGGGAGCTCAGCCACTGACATTAAAAAAATTCTAACATTAAAATTCTAACATTAAAAAATGATTGAATTGCAGCCAGTATTTTTTAAGATAAAAACACTGAGGAAAAATACACAGTATTTCAGATTGGTTATTGAAATTACAGTACATGTTTGTATTGAGTAAAATAGAACTGTATACAATTCTTTAATGGTTGATGCTATGTTTAGTGTTTGGAGCATTAATCTGATCATTTAATTAAAATTTAATATTTTAAAATATTCCTTTCTGTCAGATTAAAAATTACTCTGATAATAACTTACAGAACTCTGTTATGGCAAAACTGAAGATTTTCTGGAAGGAAGAACTATAATGCTGGGGCTTTAGCTGTGCGCTTCTAATCTAAATCATAGCAAAAGAACCACCTCAGCTATGGAGGCAGCGTAGCATGTTTGTTAGCAGCATTTGATGTAGAGCATTCCCAATATCACATTTCCATAATGTCCATCCAAATATAATAAGTGGGAAACCAAAATAACTGTTTTGAAGACATGACAAATATATTATAAGCATAATTTCATTTAAAGTAGTTTAATAAAACATGTCAGTTTGAGAAATCTTTGAACTTTAGATTGAGATATTAAAACATGCCAGTTTCACACAAATATAATCTATAAGAGTCAATGCTGTTTTTACGAGTAGGTGGGATTTTAGAGCCTTGCTTATTTTTGCTTGTTTAAATACATCTTATATACAGTGGGACAAAAAGTATTTAGTCAGCCACCAATTGTGCAAGTTCTCCCACTTAAAAAGATGAGAGAGGCCTGTAATTGACATCATAGGTAGACCTCAACTATGAGAGACTAAATGAGAAAACAAATCCAGACAATCACATTGCCTGATTTGGAAAGAATTTATTTGCAAATTATAGTGGAAAATAAGTATTTGGTCAATATCAAAAGTTCATCTCAATACTTTTTTATATATCCTTTGTTGGCAATGACAGAGGTCAAAAGTTTTCTGTAAGTCTTCACAAGGATGGCACCCACTGTTGCT
>QLTV01003290.1:1384200-1395437 GCA_003457575.1 Thermophis baileyi | reverse complement strand
CCAGAGCTCAACCCCATAGAAAGCCTTTGGAGGGAGTTGAAAGTCCGTGTTGCCCAGCAACAGCCCCAAAACATCACGGCTCTAGAGGAGATCTGCATGAAGGAATGGGCCAACATACCAGCACCAGTGTGTGCCAACCTTGTGAAGACTTACAGAAAACGTTTGACCTCTGTCATTGCCAACAAAGGATATATAACAAAGTATTGAGATGAACTTTTGATATTGACCAAATACTTATTTTCCACCATAATTTGCAAATAAATTCTTTCCAAATCAGGCAATGTGATTGTCTGGATTTGTTTTCTCATTTCATCTCTCATAGTTGAGGTCTACCTATGATGTCAATTACAGGCCTCTCTCATCTTTTTAAGTGGGAGAACTTGCACAAATGGTGGCTGACTAAATACTTTTTTGCCCCACTGTATAAATGGAATAATGGTGCTTGAAATAGTGGAGAATATTATAGTATTTTATGATTTAATATATGAGACAACAATGTTTTGAACTGAGGTAAAAATGTAATGTCACTGAATTGTCTATTGCATTTTGACATATTAAAGTGATGTTTTAACATCCTGCCAATTAAAATCATAAAGTACCATTGGATACAATCTGAATTGGTTTCTTATTTTAGTCCAGTAGTAAGAAAGATTAATCTGACTACCAAATTAACATACAATGTTGCCATATGCGGACCATTGGAAAAAGTATTTTCTTTTAATTGTTTTTATTTAGTTCTGAGACATAATAAATAAATGAAGAAACTTAGCAATATTCAATGGTTTGATTTATTTTTGAAGCTGCAATACCTACTGGTATTTATGTGCATTTTTCTAGCTATTCTTCCTTTATATCCTAAGATTGACTGCTGTTCGGTTCTGGCTTTTTAATCTTTATGATGTAATTAGGTAGTTTTAAATGTGATATTTATTACACATTTGTATTTTACCTGTAAACATGATAATTAGATGGATGTATTGATGCAAGATCAAAAAGCTAATTCAATGCTTTATATAGATCTTCAGTAATGTCCAATGTTTAATAAAAAGAAGTTTAGAAAGAAAATGCATGTTTGGAAAAAAGTGGGTGACATGGGAAGCATAGACTACTGCTACTAGTTTTTAAAATTTTAGCTTTAGAAATAATAAGCTCATGGTGGTTGCCATAGAGTACATGAAAGGAAAAGTTTCCAAGTTTCCTTAATTTTCCAAATTAAGATCTTGGAAAACATAAGAAACTAATAACTAACATGGAAACTACTGACATTGCAAATCTTTCTCTGGATCTTAGACTGTACAAGTCTTGTAACTTGCATTAAATGCATATTTGTCTGGACTATGTGTTAGAAAATTGACCTCAGCTTGTATCTCCAGTCTATAATTCTGCCTCACCTTGTAATTATCTTGACCCAGTCCAGCTTGTTGAACAAGATCCTATATTGCATTTTAAAAATGTAATTATCTATATAATACCTGACTTTTTAGAGAATGATATTTGTGCCAGTACATGACATGCAAGCTTTGTCTTCTGCCTCAAACTGTAACCAAAATGTTGAGGATAATCACTTCTACATAATAGATAGAACTGGAGGGGAATTGTCCAATGTCTTTTTTAGAGGTTGATGAATTTCATGCAGTTTAAATAATAAATGTATAGGTTTTATAATGAATATATTTCTGTTCTTTTAGGGGTTGATATAGAGGCAGCTCGGAAAGAAGAAGAGCGTATAATGCTTAGGGATGCGAGACAGTGGCTTAATAGTGGTCATATAAATGATGTTCGGCATGCAAAATCTGGTGGTACAGCTCTTCATGTAGCTGCTGCTAAAGGGTATACGGAAGTCTTAAAGTAAGTTGAGCTTCTGAATGGAATCAGATTTCACTTTTAAAATTTGCTGTGAATGCTTAGATTTACATATATGGTTTTAAATGCTTTCCTAATCATTATAAATAATCAGTCAATACTGAAATATTAACCTCTGGGTATGAGGTATCAGTAGAGTTCAGATACTCTATTAATGCTACACAAAAGCTTAAAATTGTGGACCCAGGAAGGGCAAGACAATATTCAGGTCATATCTATTCTTCCATTTTCTTAGACATTTGTGGAGTTCCCAGAACCTTTCCTACCTTATTGTCACTCTAAATTAAGTGAATCCGCAATGTATGTGGTGCAGTTTGTGATTTACTACTTAATTTCAGTGATAACCTACGATTTCGTTGTTTGTGACAAATCTTAGAAGTTCATATTAACTCTCTCAAATTATTCTTTTTGCCACAAATCTTTATAAGACCTTTTACATTCCAGTTTCCGCTTTTGGCATGTATAAAAAATAGCCAAGCAATTAGAAATGCTGCAATTTCTTGTTTCTGCAACTATTATTTATATGCAAATGTAGTTGTAAGCAGAGAATCATAAGCAATTAAAAAACCAGCAGATAGTGGAGACAGTCTTCTTCTTTAGTTCCTCTTTTTCTGTTTTGGTTGTCGAGGGAGATAGAAAGTTCTGGCTCTTGCTCTTCTAGCAGCCTCAATCATTGTTAATTGATGTTGTTGTAGTGTATCTTTGATGTTGTCTCTCCATCTTCTATTGGATCTGCCTCATGTTCTTTGAGCTTCTCTTTTTGTATATGCCTTGTACGGTATGGAATCCCAAATTGTCCAATAATTGTGATGACAATAGTGATGATAATAAAGATGATATTACTAATGATAACTGAATAACAATGATATGGTGATAGTGATCATAATTTAATTATCACTAAGTTACCACAGGAGCTTCCCCTCAGTCATGTGATTACCATAGTCACATGATCACCATTTTAGTCAGTACATGTTATCCCATGCCTACCTGTTGTTTACTTTTTTCTTCCCATGCAGACCAGAGAGATTGGAAAGGAAGGGACTGCAAGAGAGTAAATAAGCTCACAATGGGGAATACACATTGAAAGCAATGCCTACTTACTCTCTTATAATTCCTTCCTCTCCTCTCCATCTCTCCACTCTTTGAGAGGGCATACAAGTCATTTCAGTAGGTAGTCTTTCTTATACCGGAGTCATTTCCCCTTCCCTTTCTTGCAGAGTGGAGAGATTGGAAAGGAAGACAGAGAGTATCAGCTGTTTGCTGAGTGTGTTTGTGACTGCCGGTGAATTGCTTTCAATGTGTATTTCCCATTATGTGACTGTTCACTCTCTCTTAATCTCTTCCTCTCCATTAAATGTAAATATAAACAATAATTCATTCTTGCTAATTATACCAGTGCCCAAGTGAGCATTCCAAAGAACGGGAGAGTGGTTAGGAAGCACACAAAAGCCAAAGGTATCAAACTGATTAGCTGTGTCAATTTTGAGTTGGCTATCCTGGCACTGCAGGGATTGTGGGGAGGAGTGGAGAAAAAGATAGCATAGTTGCAGCCATGTGATTTTCCACTTAGCAACTACTTCACTTAGCAATGTAGTTGCCAGTCCCATTTGCTGTCACTAAATGAGGCTTATCTGTATTCATAATAATAACAATGTAGGGTATGATAATTGTGATGAAAATATTAATGGTAATAATGAAAACAATAGTGATGATGATGACACTAAGTGACTGAGAGGGCAGCTTTTGACACAATTCTGAATATAAATGTACAGTGATCTGCAAATGTTGTCCTCGTACGGTTTCTTGAAACACTTAAAATCTTTTAATTCAATCACATTATCTGTTCTAACTTAATAGGCTGTTAATACAAGCTGGGTATGATGTAAATATTAAGGATTATGACGGATGGACACCACTTCATGCAGCTGCTCATTGGGGAAAAGAAGAAGCATGTCGAATACTAGTTGAAAACTTGTGTGACATGGAAACTGTCAACAAAGTGGTAAGATTTCCATTTGACTTAATTCACAGCTTCTAACTGTAACAAAGGTATTCTTTAATGCTGTCCTTAACATTTGAACTGTATATCTGAACTACAATAAGCTGAACCTGTGTTATTTTTTTTAAAGGTTTTAAGGCAACTTAAAGCTTCTGCAAATATTTTATAGTATTTGCTTTACCACACTTTAAGCTTTCACTTGTGACTTTGCTATAGTCCCAACTAAAATTATATATAAATTGTTTTTTCAGGAAATCTTTCACTTCATCATTTTACTATTCAACTTTCTTTCATTTCATCATTCCAACAAGCATTCTTGTTCATGTTGCCTCTTAAAAAAACTTCCAATGCTTCAATGGCATTCTATAATATTCTTTTCATCTTGGTCCATGTAGTTTTGACATCCTTTTTTCTTACATCCACCTTTCATTCATTCTAGTGGGAGAAATACCTCCGTAGTTTTTCTTCCTGCACTCATTTTTTACTCTCACTCTTACTGCTTTCTATTCTTTTCTTGTATATTCTTGCTTCCAAAGATGTTCCAAATAATAGTATTCTTAAATTTAGTGTCTTTTATTCTTGTATCTTTCACTAATATTATTTCATCATAAACAATAAAATCATGTTTTTTATTCATTCCTTGGTCATCTGTATTCATGCTTAAATCTGTGTTTTAGCCAGGTATTCAAAACAACCCTTTTTTTACTCACCAGATATTTCATATTCTTATTTATTATTGGATCAAATAGGCCATTTAGTTTTACTATATTCTCTCATCTTATTTCTTCTCATTCATTAATGTCACCTAACATAGATCAGCCACAATATATGGGTGGGGTCAGGAAATAACTCTGTGAGAGCACCAGAATTTGTTTGTTAACAAATTTATATAGCTGCCCAATTCACACATAGGTGACTCTGGGAGGCTTGCAACATTTAAAAATCCACCACATAATAAAAACCCATAAAAATCTCTATTCGACCCCCATAGAAGCAACAAGACAAGCACACCAGTCACTTGATCAGCTCCAGCTTCATTTGTAGTCCCCAGGACTGCTGACGAAGCCATGCTTTTAGGGCCATTCGAAAAGCAAGAGGATGGGGGCCAACCGTATCTTGGGGTGAACGATGTTCCATAGAGAAGGTGCTGTCACCGAGAAGGCGCTTTTTTGTGGACCCACCAGATGTACATCCCTAATCAATGGGACATATCCTCCTTTCCCATCCTGGTGGGCTGGGTGTATATAATAGGGGGAGAGGCAATTAAGTTTTGTATTAGGAATTCATAGATTTACTTATCCATATATTGATTATGTTTTTACATGATGGTTTTTTTTAGAATTTTTAGCTTTTAAAATTACTAACTCTTTGTATTTTACTCTTCCTATGCTGGTCTATGGCCATAATGAAGTTTTGATTTGAGGGGAGAGGCAGTCCTTCAAATAGCCTGGCCCAAAGCCATGTAGGGTTTTAAAGATGATAACCAGCACCTTGAAGTTTACCTGGAAACAGATTGGCAGCCAGTGTAGCTCCCGCAAAAGACATGACACGTGCAAGTCTAGGCTTGCACAAAACTGTTTGGACCGCTGCATTGTGAATCAACTCAAGCTTCTGGATACTCTTCAAGGGCAGCCCCCATGTAGAATACATTACAATAATCCAGATAGGAGGTGACCAAGGCATAGGTGTGAAGGGCATGTTGGTCCAGGAATGAGTGAAATTGGTGGACAACTTGAAGTTGTTCAAAGACTCTCCTGGCCATGACTGCCAACTACTCCTCAAGCAGGAATCACAGGTCCAGGAGAATCCCCAGATTATGCCAATATATTTTTTCTTTGGGGAGGATGGGAAAACTGACGTCGTTTCAGAACAAAGCTTTAAGCTGCACTTCTGATTTTAATTTCTTTAGAATGTATTCAGGGCTTTTGTAAGATTTAGTGATCAGAGCGACAGTTAATATGATTGCTAATTTTCACTGGTTCCCCCCCCCCCAAAAAAAAAAATTGTGGGAGGGAGTTTGGCAGGTACTTCAAGAAGCAGTTGAGGATACATTGGTATCTACAGCCAGCAGGTTTAATAGATTTCCTGCTGGCAAATTCTTGTTCTTTATGGTTATTAGTTTAATTGCACCATAATCTGTTTTTTTCTCTTCCATAGGGTCAAACAGCATTTGATGTAGCAGATGAAGACATTTTAGGTTATTTAGAAGAGCTTCAAAAGAAACAAAACATGGTAAGCTCTTTTAGTGTGCAAGAACAAAATGTAAACCAATATGAAGCTTCCTATTAGACCAGCGGTTCTCAACCTGTGGGTCGCGACCCCTTTGGGGGTCGAACGACCATTTCACAGGGGTCGCCGCGCGCGTTAGCCCGCCATCTTGGTGCCACCGTCACTGCAGGGGTGAAATGCTCCCGGTTCGGCCGTGCCTGCGGGTCGCCAGATAGCCGGTAGTGACAGAAGCGGGAGACTTCGCCCACCTGCCGCCATTTGGGTTCTTCACCCCTGGTGGCACGCCCCCTTTGTCACCTCATCGCGTGCAGGGAGGGGGTCATGGCGGTGTGGCGGGGGTCACGGGGGGGTCGTGGCATTAGAAAGGTTGAGAACCACTGTATTAGACTATATAGAACTAACACAAAAGGACATCCGCATTCATATTGAGTTCAAATTAAGAGCTGTTCAAATAGAATATTTTAATAGCCAGTGTTTTGCATATACTAAACTTAAGTCTTGCTAATGTTTTGGCCTTTTGAGCATACTACTAAAAAAAAATCTGGATTTCTGTATTGTTCTTTCTAAGGCCACGTTTACTTCCTACTTCAAGCAGCATGGGAAGTTTTGTATTTATTCCTTGTTCCCAAATGAGAAACACTGCTTGGTCCTTTAGCTTTATAAGATGTTGGGAAGAAGTTTAAACATAGTAGAATTAGTCCATCTTATTTCCAAAGCTTTATTTAGCTGCCAGTTAGAGCTTGTGGACCCATATTATAAGTTGTCATGATATACCACTGTGAGTAAGAAAGTGCCTTCTCCATATTAAGCTACAGCAATATATAATCTGATGGGAATCCATTTCTGCTCAGGGAGTTTGGTATTAACTCCCAAGACTCCATTTGCTAATAACTGCCAGTTCTTAGCTATTTTGAAGTTCCAGAGATCCTTATATTACTACTGCTACCAAACACAGAAACTTCACTTTCATAGTAGTTTCTCTTACAATACTTCCGGATCCTTTCTGAAAGCAGTGCCTAATAAAATAATTTATTGATTGTGAACTAGCGTTATTTTACTTTTTATCTATTTTATTTATTTTTATCCTGCCTTTGTATTTATGGAAATTTTATATGATTTTCAGATATGAGAGATGGGGATGGTTTTAGGACAGTTTGTTTGCTCCAGGTCAGGGTTGCTTTTTATTCGGAAAATTAGTTTTGAAAGATTAAAGGATTTTACTTTTTGAATTATTAATACTGCAACTTTCTTAGTAAATTTTACATATAATAATTAAAAATCTAATTAAATATTTTAACTTTTCTTAAAGCTTCATAGTGAGAAGAAGGAGAAGAAATCACCTTTAATTGAAACAACAGCCAACATGGACAATAATCAGTCTCAAAAATCATTTAAAAAGTAAGTAGCTAAACTGAAACTAACATAGGGAGAGGGGCAAAAAAGGATTAAGATTACACAAGTTTGGACTAGAATATGCTGTGGAACAAACAGTCCACCTTGATATTCAGTTTTTTCCCCTAAAAGTAATAAATAAATAAATATTTATAATATCAATATTCCAGTAAAGATACTTTGATCATTGAGCAAGACAAGAATCCATCAAACATTGAGTCTTTAGAACAAGAAAAGGGTGATGAGGAGGAAGAAGGAAAAAAAGATGAATCCAGCTGCTCTAGTGAAGAAGATGAGGAAGAAGATTCAGAATCCGAAGCAGAAACAGGTAATGTGGAAAAATACTTTGGCTACCTTTTTATTTATTTTCACCTCATTTTAATTTATTGTTTCTTCCTTGTTTTATGTTTGCTGCTGCCTTAAAAATAATATGAGTTGATGTGGAGGGACAGATGGAAGGTATTAAGTATTTTTAATTTTTTAGAGAAAGCTCATACTGCATTGGATCAATTTTTATCTCTTACATGTTTTACATGTTCTTAAAACATCTATACATAATTTTTGAACAGCTCAATTAGCTTCACAAATAGGTAATTATGTAACACAGAAACAAGGTGCTATATTACATGAAAACAAAATGAGTAAGAAGTCTTGCAGCAAGAGTTGAAAAATCAAGGATTACATGCACTATGGTAGTGGGTTGCATTGATTTAGCAAAAACATGCAGCATTGCTAAAGTTAGCTTGTTTAAAATTGCTGCCTCCATCACTTAAGGTCAAGTGTGGCCTGAAAGGTAAGTGAGCAATGGTGATGCATGTTGAGATTATTTTGTTGAAAGTCTCAACAAACGGATGTGGGAAAATTAAATATATGCTTCAAAGTGCTCTATTTATGCAAATTACATTGGTCACTTCTTTATTTTGTACACTAATAACTTGATTACTTGTTTATAATCTTAATAACGAAGAATAATCTATCAAATTTATAGACAACTTATTGGATATGCTATTTAAAAAAAAATACACAAGCAGTTTGCAGTGAATATACTGGAAGCTTAGCTTAGAAAATTATTTCTAGCAGTCTAGTAAATTATTTAAAAAACCTAATGCATAAATTCGCCTTTGAGACATTTCTCGCTAAGGTTGTGCTTTGGAAAATTAACTTTTGTTGTAGCAGAACAATTTCAGCCTTGTAAACTTCTACAAAATTCATTCATTCATTTCTTTCTTTCCTTTCCTTTCCTTTCCTATAGGCTTTATGGTTTTCCTATATAGCACAATATGATTAATTTTAAAATAACAAAAAGATATACTTTTAGTTCACTTAATTATAGTAATGTAATATTGAAAATCTTGCTGCAGTGTACAATATATATCTTCCAAGAATGACTTAAAGGTTCATACTCATCACTTCAGCATTTCTTGAGTTACATGACTTTCATTGCTGTGTTTTCTTTGTTCCTACTATGCACTCTCGTGCCAGGAAAATATGACTGTGACACAAGAATTAATTTATGTAAACTTGGAGATTTTAAAATATCAACAGGACTTTCATCATACTTTATTTGGCATGCTAGAGAACTTAACTTTTCCCTGTCTATGTTCCAAATTTGTACTTTCATTTTTCTTCCAATTATTTATTATAAGGTAGATTCAGAGGTCTACTATAGTCTACTGGTACTTGGAAAAAGATTCTAGATGGATTAGAGGCCTACTATAATACCTCTTTTGCATAATATGTATATAGACAGGATTCAACTCCATACATCAGTATTTCATTTTTTAATGAAAAGCACTGGGAATATTAGTTTTTTTAAATGTGCAGAACATGAAAAGGTAATTCCCTAATTGTCCGGTTTTCACCCTCCTCTAATGATTCAGTATCCATTCACTGAGACTAGATCAGTGATGGCGAACCTATGGTATGCGTGCCACAGGTGGCACGCGGAGCCATATCTGAGGGCACGCGAGGCATTGCCCTATGTCAGCTCCAGCGCGCATGCGCGCGCTGGCCAGCTGATTTTCGGCCTTCTTTTCGGCCATTTTCGCTCTCCCCAGGCTTCAGGAAAGCCTCCTGAACCCTGGGGATGGCGAAAAACGGCCCAACAGGCCAACCAACTTCCAGTTGGCCCGTTGGGCCGTTTTTCGCCGTCCCCATGGTTCAGGAAAGCCTCCTGAAGCCTGGGGACGGCAAAAAATGGCCCAACCAGAAGTTCAGAAACGAACTTCCGTTTGGCCCGTTTGGCTGTTTTTCACTGTCCCCAGGCTTCAGGAGGCTTTCCTGAACCCTGGGGAGAGCGAAAAACAGCCCAACAGGCCTACCGGAAGACCGGAGGCTTCAGTGAGGCCTGTGCGCATGCGCGGGAGGGCAGCGGGGGAGGGGGTTGTGCGCATGCGTGGGGCAGCGCACATGTGCGGGGAGAGTATAACATGGGTGTGGGCACACATGTGTGCGCTATCGCATGCACGTGCTCCCTTTTGGCACCTGAGCCAAAAAAGGTTCGTCATCACTGGACTAGATTATACTTCAATTTGTTGAATACTTGCTTAGTTATTAAAATATATTTACTGTTACATATTGACATATTGTATATAATTATATCCCATGTAGTCAATTATTTTTCTGGGTGCCTTTGCTAAGAGTTGTAAAACATGAAAGAGTGTCTTCTCAACTGTTGCATTTGGGATTGAGAGCCACATTCCACTTTGCCTGACTCTTACATCAGAGATTGACAGCCATGATCTGTGGAGCATAAACTGTTTCCCAGTCATGTTTTTGCAGCTCATGAAAACTATGAATTCTATTACTGATATTTGATGGTATGTGGAGATTATTAAAAATAAGCATTAAGATGGTACGTTAAGATTCTAATAGGCTCCAAAAATTAAAAATGTCCTGAAATTCTGTATCATTTTCTTTATTAAGGCTGTGTCCCCTATAAATTTTGACTGGAAGAAAATAATCCTCCTCATCACCATTACCCTAATACAGTTGCAAGAAAAAGTATGTGAACCCCTTGGGATTACGTGGAGTTTTGCATGAATTGGTCATAAAATGTGCTCTGAACGTCATCTAAGTCACAACAATAGAAAACCACAGTCTGCTTAAAATAATACTACACAAACATTAGATGTTGCCATGGTTTAATTGAACATAACATGTAAACATTCACAGTGCAGGGAGGAAAAAGTATGTGAACCTTTGGACTTAATAACTGGTTGACCCTCCTTTGGCAGCAATAACCTCGACCAAACGTTTCCTGTAGTTGCAGAGCAGACCTGCACAACGATCTGGAGTAATTTTGGACCACTCGTCTTCACAAAACTGTGTCAGTGTAGCAATATCCTTGGGATGTCTGGTGTTAATCGCTCTCTTAAGGTCATGCCACAGCATTTCAATCGGGTTGAGGTCAGGACTCTGACTGGGCCACTCCAGAAGGCGTATTCTGTGCTGTTGAAGCCATTGTTTTGTTGAATTACTTGTATGCTTTGGGTCATTGTCCTGTTGCATCACCCATCCTCTGCGGAGCTTCAGTTGGCGGACAGATGGTCGTACGTTTTCCTGCAAAATGTCTTGATAAACTCTGGAATTCATTTTCCCATCAATGACAACAATCCGTCCAGGCCCTGAGGCAGCAAAGCAGCCCCAAACCATGATGCTCCCTCCGCCATGTTTTACAGTGGGGATGAGGTTTTGATGTTGGTGTGCTGTGCCTTTTTTTCTCCACACATAGTGTTGTGTGTTCTTCCCAAAC